>MU832984.1:0-63305 GCA_029204225.1 Diphasiastrum complanatum | reverse complement strand
TCTAGATCTACTTAACACAAGAAAATGACCATGAATTCACCAAAAATTGACAATCTCCTAGTATTGACACCAAGTAGCTCAACACTTGAGAACTGTTGGAGGGTTTGTAGATCCCAAGGCAACCCTAACCCTAGTTAATAACTGAGAGGGATTTGGCACCCTGCGTGTGTAAGTCCAACCCGATGATCACATAGTTACGAGGCGCCTCATTACTAGGGATGCGCAATAGTTATGTAGTAGGTAATGGCCATTGGGAGGGCCATTACCATAAATAATCCAGGACCCGACAGCGAGTGGCGGAGGCCACGAGCAGTTCGGGGACCGGATTATTTGTGGTAATGGTCCGACCAATGGACCATTACCTCAAGTAATTGCCATTCGGCTGATTTTTTTGACGTCTCTCCCTCTCCCTCTCTCCTACGCCCTCTCTCTCCTCTCTCGCGCTCACTCTCTCCTTGCGCTCTCTCTCCTCTCTCTCTCTCTCTCTCTCTCTCTCTCTCTCTCTCTCTCTCTCGCTCGCTCTCTCTCTCCTTCCCGCTCTCCTCTCTCTCTCTCTCTCTCTCTCTCTCTCTCTCTCTCTCTCTCTCTCTCTCTCTCTCTCTCTCTCTCTCTCTCTCTCTCTCTCTCTTCTGCTGTTTCTCTCTCCCTCCCCCCCTCTCTCTCTCTCTCACGTTTCTTTTCTCCCTCTCTCCCGCGCTCTCTGTCTCTCTCTCTCTCTCTCCATCTTTCTCTCTCTAGTGCTCTCTCTCTCTCTCTCTCTCTCTCTCTCTCTCTCTCTCTCTCTCTCTCTCTCCTGCGCTCTCCCTTTCCCTCTCTCGTGCTCTCTCTCCTGCGCTCTTTCTCTCTCTACCTTGCTCTCTCTCTACCCCGCTCTCTCTCTCCCTACCCCTCTCTCTCTATTGCGTTCACACTCTTTCTCTCTCTACTGTGTTCGTTCATGCTCTTTCTCTCTCTACTGCGTTCTCTCTCTCTCTCTCTCTCTCACATTCACATTAAAAGACCGCGTTCACGCTCTCCTCTAAAACGAGTAAAAAGAGATGGGCCCTATATTATGCAAAATAATATATGCCCAAAAAGGCCCAAAAATCAGCCGAAGCAATTACCTACACCCTAACACAAATATACAAGTCTCACGTAGTTAGAGTTTAGAGAGTACTCAGGAGATACGCCTGTTCGTGTGGTCTGCCATCTCACCTCTCCTGCTATCCCACTCTCCTCTTCATGGTTCCCTCTTTCGATGCTCTGTTTTCAATAATCTCGTCTTATGCCCACCTTAGATTCGTCGTGTTTGAGGTCGTATATCGCGTAGCTAGTGAAAGGATGCGTGACGGGCTTCATGCTGGTGCGATGGATTCCACCAATGGATGTGGACCGGTGGATGCTTCATTTGGTGTGATAGGCGTGACGGGAGATAAAAGGAGGCTTTGTTCGCAGTTTTCTGGTAAAATCGATTGCAAAGAGAGTGAAACCGATGCTTTACTTACAACGGTGGCGCCTGGCCGAGCTGGGTTTAAGGGCTGGTATATGAAGATGCTAGACAAGCACCCTGTGCTTACTAAAAGCTTAACAGCAGGAACCATTTATGCATCTGCTGATGCAACTTCTCAGGTAGTTGTTCGTGGTGCGTGAATCGCAGATATTTTAGATAAGGACTTTTAATGCATCTAAAAGAATGTTATGCTTACAAACATTTCCATATAGTCCTAGGGATGAATTAGTCAATTGATCATGCTGATGTAATGTCTCACTGTTTACGTAGGAAATCTCCGTGCTACATTTGGGTGAGGCTGGAGGAAATGGGAGATTCAAATGGGATTTTTCTAGAACACTTCGGATGGCAGCATTTGGTCTGTTTATGTCAGGACCATCACTGCATGTGTGGTTCAACTTTCTTAACAGAATTCTTCCCAACAAAGATATGATAAGTGCAGCAAAGAAAATGCTGTTGGGGCAGATTTTGTATGGGCCAATATTCACGGTTATATTTTTCTCTTTAAATGCCTTTGCTCAAGGTATACATTGTTAGACCCACTTATCTATTGGTATAAAATGTTTCATGAATCTCATTTAAAACAGCCGATAATCAATCTTCATTTATTTTTAAGAAACAAAAAACGAAGCACGCTTTTACATTATCCCCAGGTTACTCTGCTTGTCTTTAACAGAGCTGAATTCTGACAACTTCAAAAATATGTTTCCTTTTGTATAGATCATCCACCAGCATCTGTCAGCATATAACTACAGCTTTTGTGTGATGAAGATAATAGCCTTAGACTATGTGGTTACGCATTGCAGCTATCGGTTAGTTGCTCTTTGAAATTTACATTCTATTGTTGTTAATCTTCCATCACTGATCTATAGATTTCTATCTCTTTCTGTGTATGGGTTGCTTAGCTTGAAACTCGAAACATGAATTGTAGATAAAGCGTACACATACTATTGGAGACAAATGCATATGCCCTAAGCGTAGGGCATAGTGAATCGTATGACTGAAATATTATCTCTTGCGTTAGTGCACAATTCAACCAATTCCATCAGAATAGGACTGTTGTCTGTATATTACTATTAGTGGCTGTGTAATAGCTATCTGGATTTGATTGTTAGTGGCTGCGCAATTGTCATGCGCTTGATTATAGGAGTGAATGGTTTCTTTTCAATGATCTTGGCATGTATTCTGAACGTAGTACTTAAGAATAGAGGAAGACGGAGTAGCGGCTCTTTTGGAGACATCTTATGGTTACTGTTGGTGCGCATGTGATTGACAAGATAAAGATTTCTTCTTGCTTGATGTGATCGTATTTCTGATAGTAGATTACTCTTTCGTTGCTAACGATTCAAGTACACCTACAAAGGTTATGAGCCCACGCATGAACTTCAACAATCATAAATAATCTTGTTCCTACAATCTGAACAGTCACATAAAAGTGGGTATGAAGAAAACTCCAAAACATGAGCACATAGAGTCATTTTCAGAGCGTAAGGTGTTGAGAGCACATAAGAAACGATTATTTGTCGACTTTACTACGTAAAATGGCATCGATCCAAGGATGATTGAAAGATTGGAAGGTACCAATTACACCTCTGGAGCTGGAAGATGAAGATTTTGCATCATGAAAATAGCTTGTTTGGAGCAGTCAGGGGTATTGAGAAGCCTGATTTGGACGAAGAAGGGCAAGCCAGGGATTAGAGATGCTGTAGATCTTGTTGTGGCAAAGGAAGGGAGAGCTTTCCAAAGAGACATGGCAGTTTCCCAAGTGCAGGAAGAGCAAACAGCCAAAGGGGTTTGGGATAAACCGCAATCAATTCACACAGCCAAGATGATCACAGGAGGATGCTTCATAATATGTGGAGGTCTCATGTGCTGGATTTGCAAAAAGCAATCAATCATTGCCCAATCATCATGTGAAGCTGAGTATGTTGTAGGATCGAAGAATGCTAATGAAGTAGCAGATGTGGACAGAACTATGTGAGGAGCAGAATAAACCCACCATCATGAAGCTGGACAGTGTAAGCGCAATTTGTCTAACTGAAAATTCTATATTTCATTCAAGGACAAAACACATCCCTTTGAAGTATCATCACATCAGAGATTTGGTAAGGAAATCTAAATTACAGATTGAGTATGTTAGATCTGCTGATATGACAGCAAACATTCTCACCAAGGTTTAGATAGACCATCATTCGAAAACAACAAAAGATAGATGGGCATTGGCTAAAGGAGTTTTTCAATTCAAGGGGGAGTGTTGAAGTATGAATTTCAAACCCCTTTACCTAGCTGCAACAGCACGTAAGAAGATCTCTTATGAGGCCTTGTGGTCCAACTAAGTAAAGCATGAAAAGAGCTCTCAACATAACTGCAAAAAAGCCCGCAAAATAGCTGCAAACGTAATCACAAAAGAGCCCGCAACATGACTGCAAAAAGATCTTTTGCAGAGCCTTGCGGTGAGCACATAAGAGGATCTCTTATGGTGTCTTGTGGTCCAGCCACGAAAGCATGCATAAAGACCTCTTGTGGTTCCTTGTGGTCCAACCATTATGGTACTACGCAAGTGCCTGAGAAGACTCTCTAGTTTCTGTATAAGTACATAGTTTTCTTTCAACCCATGATGCTTTAGCCGTGTTAGTTGACCTGACATGCATTAATTGCTCATCATTTAGACTAAAGCATATAGTTGAGATTGTCTTCCTTTCACGCTTCTCATGACTTTTAGTATCCTCTGCTGTGGCTTCTGGTTTCGCTTCTCCAATTGCTATATCCCACAAATCTCTCTCCTCCAAAACCATTTTGATTTTGAATTTTCAGAGATTGGCTCTATCTCAACCAGTGATGACACACCGTATCCGCCCATCCATAGAGTCATTGCTAACCCACCCCCGTGCACTAGAGCTATCAACATCCTCATGCCTAGTCAGGCCTCCTACGATATCTAGCATCCCATTCCACCAGCCAGCTCCCTCAGCTCTCCCTAGCACACGTCTCCTAGCCTGGAGATACAGCCTGGCTACTACACTTGCTCTCCATCCACCAACTCCAAGTAGACTGAACGAATGGAAAAAGGGAAGCCCCACCACTATATAGGCATAACATGCGTTCTGCCCCTTGCGAGGTCATCACTGAAGAGTGTACCATTATGGTACATAACATTACCTCCCCCATAAAAACTTCCTTCTTTGGGAATGTGCAAAGCCAAACATAACAACAATATTTGGGAAGTTGAGTAGATCTTTATAGAATCCTAGAGTGGATCACTGAGAAGTTGCAACGGGGGCACTAAGGTACATATGACCACAAAATATATTATGAAGGTGATTCCATCCCAATAATTAGATATGCAAATGTTGATTGGGGAGGGAACCTTGATGATTGTAAGTCAACATGTGGCTATGCCTTTATGATATTGGGAGGAGTGGCTAGCACGAAGCAGAAATTGGTGGCCCAATCAACAACATAAGCTGAGTTTGTAAGCTTGTTCCATGAGGCAAAGGAATATATTTGAGTAAAGAGCTTTTGTCATGAAATTGACATTAAAATTGAAGGCATGAGGATTTACAATGACAACCAAGGATGCATCTTCCTTTGCAAAAACAAAAGACTTATGGACCAAACACTTCTCACTTCAACACCATTTGTTAAAGATCTAGTATAGAACAACTTAGTGAATGTGTGGTTGTTCTACAAAAGAAATGATGGAAAACCTATTATCAAAAGCCCTAAATAGATAAAGATTCGTTTTACTTTAGAGAATGATGAGAATATACCATGCTAGCATAGAATTTGGTTAGAATTGAAAGAGGGTAATTTGTTCTACACTTCAACCAATTCCATCAAAAGAGGATTGTCATCTGTACATGATTGTTAGTGGTTTTATAATAGTTGTTTGGATAAAACTATTAGTGGTTGTGAAATTATCATTCCCTTGATAGGAGTAAATCTTTTCTTTTCAAAAATCTTGGCTGGTATCATAAACATTCTAGTTAAGAATAAAGGAAAATGGAGTAGTCAGGAGACATCTTATGCTTTTTGTGTGTGTGCATGTGATTTGTGAAAGATTCAACTAGTTTCATCACATTTTGCAATATTTCCATATTTGGCATATTGAGGCCAAAACTTGTTTTAGACTTAGAGATTGACTTTTTAAAGTTCATTAGTCTAAATGTCATTTGAATAAACACTTTTTGAAAGTGTGGGAAGGTTAGAATGCGAGTTTGAGTAGATTCAAATTTGAATAGTTGGGTACATTGAATCTAGACCCAAAAATAGTAGGGTTAGCATTTTGGTGGGAAAGCCAAGTGGCCAAATAGGGTTTGGACATGTTATAAATGGATGTAACTCATAGAGAGAGCTATCTTCTCTCTTCTCTATCTCATTTCATGCTTATACATGGTTCTCTTGGGTTCTACTATCCATTGGTGCACTATCTTGGTGATTGCTTGCAATTCTATGTGTAGAATGATCATTTATTGCTATTTTCGGATCCACACGTGTGAAATACAGTAGCTTGCTGGTTTTGTATAGACAGCAATAGTACTTTATCATTTCATTCAAGTTTGATCAAGTTCTATTAGTGTTTACATCTCATTTTGTGTGTAGATGCTGATTTTTCTACATGGTGAGATTGGTAGTGTATTTCTCTTTCTAACCAAAGATCATTTAAGTGGATTCGATCTTAAGGATCTCAAATATTTCACATGGTATTAGAGCTTGTGTTTCAGGTTATGAAGGAGGAAATCAGATCTATCAATGATTTGGTGAAGATATCAAGTCTAGAGCATGCTAGAGAGGATTCTACACCAAAATCGAGTTTTTTTCTTTTGTAGATTGGATCTTTTGTAGATCAAAACCCTATATAGGTTTATAAACTTCATCAATTTCGATTTTTGAATTCATGTACTAGATCTGGCCGATTTTTGGGTCATTGGATCAACTTAAGTGGTGGCTAATAGATTGCATATCAAATTTTCAGCATTTGCATGTAGATTTGATATAGTCAATTTTTTGTGATTTTGTCAAAACTCTAATTTTGATTGGATCTCTAGATAGTGAGATTTTTGGACTTCATTTGAGTGTGTTTCAATCTTAGGAAGTGGCAAAAGTCATTAGATTGCGGATAAATCATAGGTTGATCAAGATTCCATGATTCTATGTGTTGATTTGCTTGGTATAAGTGCTAGAAGAGAATTTTTGAGATAGTTTCAAATCTTGGTGATTTCTTTTGAGAGCATATGTTGTTGTTCAAAGGAGTGCTTTGTGCATTGAAACAGGTTGAAAGAGAAGATCAAGTCATTGCTACATGGCAACCTCAATTGGAGTCATGTTGGAAGCCAATGATAGGCTTACCTCAATTAACTATTCATTGTTGAAAGTGAGGATGGAGTCACTTCTTGAGATGAATGATGTTTTGGATATTGTTGTAGTTTGGAGGAGAGACCAACAACACAACAAGATCAAATGAGGTATGACAAGAGAGCCAAGAAGGCTCTACACATGATAAAGATGAATGTTACCAATGAACTTCTGAAGGAGGGTATTTTCAGCCCTTCGCCTGACAAAGATGTTCACAAACTCGAACATCTGGAGACACGAAACACAAAGAGTTTTGCGAACACAAAAGTCAAAGGAGATGAAGACGAATGGTTCACGAACATGAAAGATCCACGAACGAGATTCCTTTGCGGTCCAGTACGAGAGAAAGGCAGACGAGGTAAACGAAACCAACGGTGGAAACGAAACATGTTTTGCCCTCACGCTCAAAAGAGTACCAGCTAAGATCACACAAGTACCCAGAAGTACAGAGATCTGATCTGATGGCATGACGTCAGTAGATACTTCCTAGGTCGTGGCTAATCTGCAACTCTTGTAATTTCCTGATTAGTTGTAGATGTTTAATCACTCTAATATTAGATCTACATAGAGCGACTATACTTACTGGATAATACTTGACATATAGATCAGAACAGAATACACATAATAGAACACAGAAATCTGATGCTAGTAAGCAATCAAGACGATATACAGAATACATGTCTGCCTGCGTGTGAAGACAATTCTATCTAGGACCAGAAGATCCAATTGTCCGCTAGTGAAGCGAGACTACTACTCATGAGAGAACCATGTTTCTCTCACGCCAACGCACTACGTGGATCTGCATGCAGTGCTTGAAGAAATCAGATAAATTAATATAGATTATTTTCTTGTTGTGCATGATCTCAAATGCGAATGCATATGCTGTTTATTTCGTATGTCTGAGTTTTCTTGTTCCTTTGAATTCCGCACTTTGGTTGAGATTAAGTCAAATGCTGCATTAATTTTATGGACGTAGATCAGCAGTGACTGACTACTCTCTGAAAAACTATAGGAGTGATTCTGCTAGCAGTGTCTAGCGATCGTATCTGAACTCCATCCAAGCGGAAGAGAGTCGTGACTGATTCGTCTTAGCGAAACTTTTGCGAATCCGACGAGTTTTTCTCATCATCTTCAAGCATGATTGATGGTAGTGTGGATGGATCTAACATTCTTTAATGTTGATGAAAAGGATCCTACTTTGGATGGTGATGATAATGGACCTTCATCAAGTCAAAAGCCAAGGAGAACATCAAGAAAGAGACAAGTACCTTCAAGGCTCACATATGATCAAAAGGGTAAGCAAGTAGTTTTTGGAAATTATGTTGTTTTCCTAACCTCTTTGGATGAGCCTACAAGTGTAGATCAAGCAAGGAAAGAAGAGGAGTGAATGCAAGCAATGGAACTTGAGTATCGAGCTCTTATGAAGAGTGAAACATCTTTTGGAGGATCTTCTTGTGCACATGGAGCTATGCAAGTGGATGGATGTTATCTTGTTGTAAAATCAAGTAATGGATCATGAAAACAAATTTTGTTCAATGAATTTGATGGTCAAGTTGATGAACAAGAGGTTGATCTCAAAGGGCTTCAACTAGTCAAAAGGGAAGTTGGCGATTTGGAGCTAGTCAAGAGCATCAAAGGAGAGGTAATTGGAAAAGATGCTCTGGATTTGTTTTTGCAGCTTATTGAAGACTCAAGTAAGGTCAAAGGAGCAGCAAGGAAGTGTTGTTTAAGTCTACTGTACTTGTTTTATCTCATTCTTGAGCATTTTCATGTGGATGTGTGCAAATTGTCAAGATATGGTAAAACTAGCTACATTGGTGAGCACTGTTTTGATGTTGGATTTGTACTAGCATTCTTGGATGGTTTTGCTGATGGAAATGAAGCTATTGGAAGCTCATTATTTCACTCATTAATGACCAAGTCATCAAGGTATGATGGCATCTTGTTGCAAGATGGAGATGGAAGCTTAATCATGGAGTATCATGGTGGATACATGGCAACAAAAGACAAAGAAGGAGGAGACATGCAAGCAAAAGTTGATCACTCGCAATTATTGTTTGTTTGCTGTATTTTTCTAGAGAGATCAGATTTGGAAGCATGGTGGAATCATTTCATAATTTCATTCAAGTTTGATCAAGTTCTATTAGTGTTTGCATCTCATTTTGTGTGTAGATGCTGATTTTTCTACATTGGTGAGATTGGTAGTGTATTTCTCTTTCTAACCAAAGATCATTTCAGTGGATTGGATCTTAAGGATCTGAAATCTTTCACATGAT
Organism: Diphasiastrum complanatum; assembly: GCA_029204225.1. Lineage (NCBI taxonomy): Eukaryota > Viridiplantae > Streptophyta > Lycopodiopsida > Lycopodiales > Lycopodiaceae > Diphasiastrum > Diphasiastrum complanatum. Next base: position 54,185 of record MU832984.1, on the reverse strand, counting down.
TCACATGATAAAAATTTCTTCTAGCTTTCTATGATTCTGATTTAGATAGTAGATTACCCTTTGATTGTCAGCAATTCAACTACACCTACATTCTTCTACTTTTTTTTCAAAAAACTAATGAACATTTATTGTTGCTTTGCCAATGTTACTCAAACTGAAGACATTATCGTTATTGGAAACATGAATTCAACTAACTCACACACACACACACACACACACACACACACACACACACACACACACACACACACACACACACACACACACACACACACACACACACACACAGAGGAGCCACATGTTGGAGGGTACAAGTAGTGGTAGCCTCTTGAGACAGCCTCCATCCATTAGTGCTAGACATCGGAGGTAGGCTACTGTATCCAAAAGCTTAAATGGTAGAGTGCATATGATAATTGGCTCTAGCTACCTTTGAGGTGAACTATCTCTCAAAATTTCAAACGTAGCTACCTCCATTGCACAAAAAACTCTATCTTTGGAGGGAAAAGGAAATTGAGAACAAACAATACATGATATCTCCAACATGTGGACATGTTCAATTCTCTCTCTCTCTCTCTCTCTCTCTCTCTCTCTCTCTCTCTCTCTCTCTCTCTCTCTCTCTCTCTCTCTCTCTCTCTCTCTCTCTCTCTTGCCAAGTTAGAGGATGATATTGGAGTTAATTCTAGTTTACCTTATAGTTAATGATGGTTGTATTTGAAAGAAGATTATTATTGAGTGGACAAAATAGTAAGGCACATGAAAAACTATAAAATAAATTCGCCTCTCCTACAAGAGGAGATCAGAAGATCAGCATTCTCCTCAAGCTCAGGATCGGATCCTCAAGCTCTGTATTCAAAAAATAAAAAATTTAGATCCAAGAGATCTACAAAGTCAGGCTCTATTGACAAGAAGAGCAACATGCAGTCTGGACCAAATTCTGGTTCAAGATCGAATTCAAGCTCTTCATCATTCTGACCAGTGCAAAAACTCTTCTGCAGATATTGTAAGAGGACTGGCCGTGAAATCAAGGACTACCAAACTTTAAAGTACAACAACGAAAAGACGAAGCAGTTCCAACAACAAGCACATAGTGCTACAGCCAGTCACTCAAATCAGCAAGAAGAAGAAGAAGATGAAACAACTTTCATGACCAAAGTCGGAGAACAACAAGATATCGATTCCTGGTATCTAGATTCCGGAGCAACTCAACACATGACTCAACATTGCGACTCATTCAAAGACTACAAGTCATTCACCCACTCTTGAGTTGTGCAACTTGGAGACAACTCATCACATTCAATCGAAGGTGAAGGAATATTCAGAGCTGAATTCAAAAGAGGTGAATTCAAGTTGCTATCAAATGTTCTCCACATTCCAAACCTGACCAAGAATTTGCTCTCAATTAGCAGAATCACTGATTCAGGTCGGAGGGTCGAATTCGATACAGAAGACTGCACAATTCTTGACAAATCTCGGAAGACTCTAGCCTATGGAAGAAGAAGCGGCTATCTGTACAAACTTAGCCATTGCTATTCTTCTAACAGTCAAGCTCTTCACACAACCACTTTTGAATCAACTGATATGTTTCAACAATATTCAGCAAATGTCAGCTCAGAGTCTAGTACAAGATCTGCCTTCAGTAAGCAAGCCAACTTCTCCATGTGAAAGCTATATTATCAGCAAGCATGCAAGGAGTCCCTTCAGTTCAGACTCAGTTCACACATCTAAGGGCTTGCTTGACCTTGTACATAGCAACATTTGTGGCCCGATGCAGACTGCTTCCAAAGGGGGAGCTCTCTATTTCCTAACCTTCATCGACGACTTCTCTCGAAGGACTACAATCTACAATCTGAAGAACAAGTCCAAAGCATTCAAGTTCTTCATGCAATTCAAGGCGTCTGCAGAGAACCAGACCCAGAGGAAGATCAAGGCGCTACGCATAGATGGAGGAAGAGAGTACATCTCCACAAAATTCAAGGAGTTCTACAAGGCCAACGAGATACATCAACAATATACAACCAGCTACTCACCTCAGTCCAATGGTGTAGCTGAGCGAAAGAATTGAACACTCATCAAGAGTGCCAAGAGCATGATGGCCCATGTCTCTCTTCCAAAGAAATTCTGGGCAAAAGCTGTTACTACAACCACCTATATACAGAATCGATCCATCACCAAAGCCCTGAATGGCAAGACACCTTATGAGGTGTGGACATGATCAAAACCATCACTCAAATATATTCGAGTGTTTGGATGCATCGCTTTCGCTAAGATCCTTGAGGATCTAAGAAGAAAACTAGATGACAAGAGCAGGAAAACAATTTTCATTGGCTATTTCCCGAATTACAAGGCATACAAGCTCTAGAATTTGGATACCGAAAAGGCATTCACTAGTAGAGATGTCATTTCGTGGAAGACCAGTTCATCGACCACAAAGGGAAAGCCGCTGATAATTCTAATCCAAGAGTCGAACAACCAGACAATTCCGATCCAGGGATTCAACTGCTGAATAATGACGATGACTCAAACAATGAGACAGAATCTCAACGAGTCAATTCACATCAGAGGACTAAAGTTCAACCCAGAAGGTCGAACAGGTCCAGATAGCCTCCATCTAGATTTATGGATGATCCGGCCTGCTACTTCGTGTAGACACCAAACATAGTTGCTGAGGCAATGTCTACTCCTGATGCTGACTAGTGGAAAGCAATGATGGACACTGAATTCAATTCTCGTATGTAGAATCAAACATGGACACTCACTAAGCTGCCAAAGGACCGGAAACCAATTCTATGCGAATGGATATTCAAGGCAAAGTACGACGCTGAAGGAACCAAAGGCTTTCCCAGATTATAGATTTGGATTATTCAAAAACCTTCAGTCCAATCATCAAACATGCTTCAATCCGCCTACTCCTCTCCTTTGCAGCCGCAACATATCTTGAAATCCACCGGATGGATGTATAGACCGCTTTCCTCAATGGAACCATCGAAGAGGAAATCTACATGACACAGCCAGAGGGATATGAACTCAATGGTAAGCAACAACACCTTGCATGCAAAATTCACAAGGCACTCTACGGGCTGAAACAGTCACCCAGAGCTTGGTTCCAAAAGATCAATGAAGAAACTATTAGTTTATGTCTTTCAAGGCCTTAGTATTTTTTCTTAGTTTTTCCATTGTTGTTTTTCGCGACTATGCATTTCGAACTATGTTTCGCAAAGTCTACATTTTTTAACTGTTTTGTCGCACAGTTCGTATTTTTGTGTCATGAAGAAAATTCAGCACTAGGCCTAAAACACTTAGAAAAATAACTCTAGCAACTTTTCTTGACATTATCGCATTTTTCACATTTTTACGAAAAAGGAGACACTTTCTTTAAAAATGACTTAGACATCCCTGGGAGATTCAAAGTACTACATCACTTTCATTGACGATTTTAGCAAGTTTGCACCCGTGTACTTTATCCACAACAAATCAGAGGCCTTGGACAAATTCACAGAGTTCGTGAATTGGGCTCAGAAATGGACTGAGAAGAGGGTGAAGAAGTTGAGAATAGACAGAGGAGGAGAATACGTCTTCCAAGGCTTTGCTGAGTTTTGCAGTAGCAGAGGCATACTTCACTTGAAGACCACAACCTACGCACCACAACACAATGGTGCGACAGAGAGGAGAAATCGGACTCTCATGGAAGCTGCAAGATCCACGATGGCCTATTCAAAGGCATCAAAATTTCTATGGGCTGAAGCAGTAGCTATAGCCAACTATCTGTAGAATAGGATAGGTAGATCTAGTGTTGTACATTCCATGCCACACGAGGTATGGCGGGGCAACAAACCAAGTCTGACACATGTGCGTATTTTTGGATGCATTGCATATGCCCACATTCCAGATTAGAAAAGAAAGAAGCTAGACGAAAAGATAGAGCAGAGATTTCTCGTAGGATATGATGTTCATTCATCATACTACAGGATCTACATGCCTGACAACAGACAAATCAAGACTGTCAGAGATGTCAGATTTGATGAGTCAAAGACAATGGCTGACGAAGATTCAGTTGGCTATGAAATCTTGACCAAAGGCTACTATGGCCTGCCAACATCTATGGAGGGAGCGGACCCTGAGTACCCAGAACAAGATGCTCAAATTCCAGATGGACAAAGTGACTGTTCAGATGACGAGCAGCAATATGCACATCCTATGCCCAAGACACCTGTTGCTCACCACAATCCAACAATCAATAAAGGCAAGGCCATCGTTCTGACTATGAACTCTCCAAGAAGATCCATGAGGGAAAGAAAAGCACTTGTTAGATTTGTATATGACAGCTCAGCCTCTGTATCAGAGGAGTTCTGTGGATTTGGAGGAGAATCTCAAACATATGAAAAAGCTATCAACTGTATAGAGAAGGACAAGTGAATTGAAGTGATGGAAGACGAAATGAATTCCATGGAGCAGAACAATGTCTGGAATCTGGAGCCATTACCAGCAGACAGGAAGATTGTAAAATGCAAATGGGTTTACAAGTACAAGTATGGACTTGATGGCAACGTATCCAAATACAAGCCCAAATTGGTGGCGAAAGGTTTCTCTCAGAAGTATGGTGTTGACTATACTGAAACCTTTTTGCCAGTCGTCAAGCATTCGTCCTTACGCTTGTTATTTACACATGCAGCAGCGTATTGCCTCAAGATCCACATCATGGATGAGAAAATTGCCTTCTTACATGGTGAGTTGAATGAAGAGGTCTATATGGATCAGGCCCTAGGGTTTACCTGCTCACGCTTTGCCAACTACGCCTGCCGAATGCAAAGAAGCATATACGGACTGAAGCAGTCTACCAAGCAGTGGTAGAAAAAGAAGGATCACACTCTCAGATCCTTAGGATTTCAACCATAAAATGTCTATACAAAGGTCACAGATGGAAAAATCATAATCATAGCAGTCTACGTGGATGACACTTTGATCCTGTCCAGAAGTGATGAGCTAATTGCTCAGGTGAAGCATGATATTTCATAACATTTTGAAATATCAGACCTAGCGGAAGCAAGATGCTACCTAGGATTGATGGTAGCTGGAACAGTTTTGACTAGGCAAGACTACCCGCAGAACACAGAAGAGCAGGATGCCATGCAGAACATGCCCTGACATTGCTTACGCAGTTTTTAGAATGAGCCAATTTAATGTCAATCCAAGCCCTGCACACTGGAAGATAGCCTGAGCCAATACATTTTATACTTGGCATTGAAACCACAAGAGAAAGAACTTTGCAAACATAATGACTATAAGTCAATAGAAGTATCTACTCAATGTACTGCGCAAATAGGCATGGAAGTTTGCAAAGCCATAGAATCACCTATGATGGATCCAATCTTCAAAAAATATGCCCATAGTTTGAAGAAAAGCAGAATGAAATGTGCAAGTACCCCTATCAGTCAAACATTGGCTCTCTCATGTATGGCATGATATGTACATATCCTGACCTTTCTTTTGTAGTTAGTACATCTCAGTATATGTTGAGTTTAGGCCTACCTTAGTGGATGCATTAATTCTGGAAGCCTATCCAAACTCAGATTGAGTTAGAGATGTGGATATCTAAATACCCACTTTTGGCTGTTTGTGCTTTCTAGTGAAGCACCCATTCATGAAATAGCTGAAAGCAAAAATGGATTTCTTTGTCTTTCATAGAGTTGAAAACTACCTTGAAGAGTATGAATAATTTAGGCATATAAGACAACCATGCATTTTTCGATCTGATATCCAACACTAATCAATGAAGATTGAGCAGTTTAGTTTCAAAAGAATTGTAAGAGTAAGCATTCAGTACATGATCGCAACACATATATAAAATAAATTCATGCACATGAATGCAGTAAGTGAATATGTATAATCAAGCTACTCGAAGTGTACATCAATCATATCATTAAAAATGAATCCTATGAGAAATCAAGCACTAAGGTATTTGAATAAGCTCAAAATAGTTGGGTGCTAAACGCAACCCACCCCTACTACGCTTCCAGATCATCTAATCATGAATTATTGATGATCGATTACTGATGCTTCTATGGATGTATCTTGATTGTTCTCTCCCATAGTTTTGATCTACCTAAAGTCCCTCTATATACATAAATTAAGTTACAAAGTTATTGCTCAATACAATCTTGTAAACAATATATTTACTCTAATATGAGTGCTACAAAATTATGCAGATCGAAAGATTTTCTATGTTTTAAACAATAGTAAATTCAATTGACAATCATGGATTTATGTTTGTAGAACTACGATCATGCAAATCATGACTAGATTAGGGAAAGAAAATACTCTGTTTTGAGTGGTAACATGAAAATTTTGAATGAGGCTCGATACTTCCTAGATTGAACTTGCTTGAACTCCTTTGAATTATTGATTGAACATCCCATTTGTCGAGCTCATGTTTGAGCTTGTTTGGATGGAATTTTATTTAAACATGGTCCAAATTAAAATGTTCGAGCATGGACCTGTGATCCAAAGTTTATTCAACTTTTGAGGTGAAGGTTGAAAGTATTTTGAATTGACAATGTTCAACTTGTAACTATAAAACTTGTGTGTTTTTGTAGATTGTCAAAATGTGTGTGTAAAATTGTTGACTTTCTCGAACAACAGTTCATTTATGTAGACTTCTCAGGTAGCTTATGAAACAATGAGAATATACAAATGTATATAAGCCCTCTAAAGATAATAACAGGTGGATGGGAGTAAGTTTAACTCCATCAATACTAATATTCAAGATTTGTATAGTCATACTGCAATGTAAGTGCCGATTAGTCTTTGTTGAAAGGAAATAGATGCTTGCACAATAGAAAATTTTCTTGTTTTTTTATTGTCTCTATGCATTGTGCAGGTGAGAATGGATTAGAAGTTGCAAATAGGCTTAAACGTGATTTATTACCAACTCTAAGAAGTGGCCTTATGTATTGGCCTATCTGTGACCTACTCACATTTAGATATGTTCCTGTTCAACTTCAGGTATCATGCCTTATTGCAAATTTATATGAATAGTTATCAACTTCTCTCAGTGGAATATCTTAAAAGTGTTTTTATTATGCAATTTTTCATATATGCTTTTTCAAAGCAACATGATAGAATATGACCACCCACCCATTCTCCTATTTTTGTGGTTTTGCTATATTAGTTTGATTTCATGAGCTTCATGGTTTGAGTTTGGATGATTATGTGAGAGCAATATTTGCTTGTTTCACCTTAATTTACTAATTGTATGCAAGTTTCTAGAATTATAGACTTAGTGTTGATTTATGGAGGTTATCATGCCTTCATGTGCATGAATCTTGTAAAAAAGATTTATTATATTTTTTCTACTCATTGCTATATACTATAGAGTTGAAAGCCCATGTTGTCAATGTTATTACAACATTTATTTAGCCATAATTCATTCTAATTGAAACCTACTTTTGGATTCAAACATGGAAAATTCATCAACTATTAGATTCTCAACTCTATTTGTGCATATTTTTGATTTGGAGAGAATGCATGTGTCAATAGGAATTTCTGTGTGAGATTGGTTTCATGAAACAAGTTTTGACATGGAAATCTAACTCCAAATACACTTCCATGATGAAAATTGTAGTTAATAAATTTGAGCTTGTATATGTACAAAGTGACAGTAAAACACTTGATATCCTTTCTCTTTGTGAGAAAGTACCACCATGTAGGAAGGTGATATTGACTCCTTGAGACTGAGCTAGCTTTATTCAACTTAAGTAGCCAATGCATGATGGAGTGATCTTTAAATCATTTCTTACACATTGAAATGCATTTAATTTTGTTGTGGCACCTTCTTGTTAGTAATATGTTTCTATAAGGCTGGGTATGATTTGAGTTAAAGAGACCATGATTTTTTGTCAAATCTTTTTCCACTTCTAGTTTTTGTGATCTACTTCCAGTTAATGAACCTTTGCTATTGTTGTGTTGGACTCTTTTCGTGCCTCCCTAATCGGATAGATCTAGAGGGCAAAGATGGTTTTATGGATCTATTCCCGGTGAGTAGTTAGTTGTAGTGTCAGCTTTTGATCCAATGGGGAGAGGGAAAACTACGAGATCTTAGTGAAACCTACCTAAGGATCTTAGTGAAACCTACCTAAGGGGAACCAACCTAAGAATCTTCGTGATCTCTCCAAAATGTGGATCTAACATCTATTTTGCTTGTGTGTTGATTTTGTGGATTACTTTTAGAAACTAGATGGATGAATGCTTGTGCTAAATATTGTTTGTGATTGTCATAGCATGACTAAAAAAAACATATCAAGCATTCATCAGACAAAAGAATCACATACATTCAAAAAAGGAGGACCTCAAGCAAACAAATGATAGGAAGAAGGAGATACTCTCTCTCTCTCTCTCTCTCTCTCTCTCTCTCTCTCTCTCTCTCTCTCTCTCTCTCTCTCTCTCTCTCTCTCTCTCTCTCTCTCTCTCTCTCTCTCCTCTTCAAATGAAAAAGGTAACTCAAAAAGTGGTGTCACATGCCCTTACAGAGACATTCCTAGTTTTCGGATTTTGGTTCACCCAAAACCATGTGCCATAAAAACTTGACTTTAGAAAGTTTTTAAAACCAAATTGCATTTCAACTACATGGAAATTTTTCCCTTTGGGCCCATTGGAGAGTGAATCTACCTATAATTCTCATGCCATAGGAGAGTGAATCTTTTTCCCTTTGGGCCCATTGGAGAGTGAATCTACCTCTAATTCTCACGCCATAGGCTTGCGGGTACAGTGCACCTTCTACGAGTGTCTGACATTACATTTCAAGTAGATTCAATTCTTTCACTTACTTGGCTATGCTTTTATTCCCGTAGCCGTAGAATATGATAATGCGGCTCTAGGCTTCGTTTTTGCTCGTTGGCCGCAGGCCGCGCTGACTCCTTTGGTATTGGTGCTCCCAGTATGTCTAGATTCTGGAGCTCCTTTATCGGTGACTTGTTGACGCTCTCCATTGTAGTTTGGTGTCTCGATTTTGCTTTTTGAGTTTTCTTGTACTCTTGTTATGGTTGGAATCTGTTGGAAGATTCTTCATAGAAATCTTCTATCATGCCCCCACTACAAATTTGGTGACAGTCCCTTGGCACCTGGGTGTGTCTTTGACATTGGCAGTCATGGCGATGAGAAAGGGAGATGAGAAATGGCGAAAAAAGTGAGACATTTATGCATAGAAGAGGGGGTAAACAAAAAGGATGTATGTACAAATGTATTTAAAAAATATAAGAAAAAAATAAAAGAGAAAGCAAAAAGAGCAATGAAAAGCAAGAAAATAAAAGTGAGTCCTTGAATGTAATTTGTCGTGATATACCAACATAGAATTGCTAGATTTGTATAGTATTTATGTCATTCCCCAAGGAGATAACACTTAAAAGCTGTTTAATTGGTACAGTCCTGAATTATATCGAATGAAATGGAGTCGTGTGTTACTCTGGTTGTCAACAAACATTTAATAAGTAACTAGTATTACTTTTGTGGTGGGTGTGTGGTGATGGCAAATTCTAAACAACAATCTTCTTCTATTAAACCGAATGAATAGCGTTCTACAAGTGAAATGCTATTACAGTAGCACGAATGAATGACACTCTGGCTGATTAAGTTGTCAGCAAGAATTTGGGTTATGTTCGATGCAGATGTGTACAAATAGAGAATTAGTTAATCTCATTCTTGAACTATTGTATTCTAGATAGAAGTCCTCAACAACTAAAGTCCAGTCACGGTTAAAGAACTCAAATGGTTCATGAATATATCAAAAACATTTATCTTCATTACAAACACAAAAACAAATCAATAACTCAATTTCTCAGGTAGGGACTATCATTTCACATGTATACATACTTCTCCATCAGTGACTGTGGAAAATTGTACCAAAGGGATCTATTATTTGGGTGCCGATTACAAAGTATTCACGCAGACAAATATGATAGTTTAGAGATAGTTCTTTAGAGCAACTTTACGGAAACATAGTAAACATCTGTAATGATCTATTGTAACTGTCTGACAAGAGGGTGATTTAAGCAATGTAAAGAGATCACTAGTAGACTCGAAGTCACTCACACTCAACAGTGCGGAGAATAGAGATAAGAGGAAATAACCTCTGTTTACTTCTTCAATCTCACAAGCACAAGAAAACTCTCTCTCTCTCTCTCTCTCTCTCTCTCTCTCTCTCTCTCTCTCTCTCTCTCTCTCTCTCTCTCTCTCTCTCTCTCTCTCTCTCTCTCTCTCTCTCTCTCTCTCTCTCTCTCGGTGGTGTGAGAATGAAGAGTGTCTTCATATATATATTACCTATAGAGCAAGCAAACACACCTTTTGAGATTCTTGTGCATCACTCCATTGACGTTCCATTGACTAAGTCTAGTTAATATATGAGATACATGTAGATTATACAATTAAAGGTACATTTAAGTACGAGTTTAATGTATACTAGTTTAAGGTGGCGATATGAATCTAGTCGATTCCTATGCTTGACTGGATTAAGGCTGTTCCAAACGTCGTTTCAGTTCTAGAGGTCTTGTCCTTTAGTGCAAGACAAGTCTTTAGCATTTAAATCCCCCAAAAATGATATAGGCCTCTTCAATATATACCATTATCCAGCCCATATCTACAGGCTTCGAGTATAAGTTGCCATGTTTGAGCAAATATTCATTATTTAGTTAATATGTGGCATCACATATCTTCCTCCTCAAATGTGAAACATCCTCGTGACAGATAATCTTCATTTCGAGAAGTATTCATTCTCTTAGAAAAGAATATTTTCATGTCATGGAATAATTGTCCGTTTAAATCTTCGTTAGGTCAAATGTAAAGATATTTCTTCACTCGTTAAATATATGACCTTTACTTGGTATTTCAGAATCAAATATTGATTCTAAATATATTTCAACAAACATCAAACATTGAATTGTCTTTCAACATTATTCACGTATGAAAGCTCAACGTCACATAATCAGCATCACCATATACAAGAAGAATTTGAAAAAGATTTCATGTATTGATATCATTGTGTAACCGTTGTGCCATTTCCAAATCTTTTTGACATTCGAACAACAAGATGTCTTCTTTTGCTCTGGTGTATCTCCCAATAGGTAAGTTACCGTATGGTGACAACCTTACAGGGAGTAAAGTCTCATCAAACAATTCCTGAACTAATTGGAAGTCTTCTTCAAAATGTTTCCTAAGTGTAATCTGTTCGAACAAAGTAGATGAAAATTGAACAAATTTACACTTTACAAAAAAGTTTTGAACAAAAAACAATGTTTTAGTAGCAAAAGTGCCGAATTGCCAATAAATATATGTACAAAAGACTTTATGTTCGGATTTGACTCTGTCCTGTAGATTGTGCTTGATTTTTGTAAAATAACCTGAAAAATTATGCTCCCAGTCGGTGGATATATTGTACAACTCTAGGTATGCCATATTAATATTTAACAACAGACTTGCATCATCGAATTCTTCAATATTCGTATGACCTTCTGTTAAAAATAGCTTGCACTCTGCGTGCCGCCTCCAAAATTTTTGTTTCAAATAGCTATGCTTGAAAAATTGGTACTCCTTTATCCGGATGTACTCTAGCGCATACATGAAGGTTGAGCCTATGTACAATTCAACTGACCCGAATGGCGAAACTTTAAATTTTTTCTGAATTATGGCCCAACATAGACATCCCTTTTGCTCTATGCTAAGTTGGTCCCATAACCAGAGAAAATTTTCTTTTTCCCACACTGATTGCCAATCCTTGAATGCCATGCCTATTGAGCCTGGTAGTATCAAATAATCGACATACCATTGCAATTCGATGTTAAGATGGCAAGGACTCCACTTCCAAAATCGTTCAAAAAAAACTTGAAAATGTTCTGCACATACCTTCGACTGATTCCTCTTCAATCATTTTTCCTTAGGCTACACTTCAGCAACGTCCTGTCTGTGGAGGTTCTGGTCTTCAAGCTGCTATTTTAGGTCTGTTACTTCCTTCTGAAGGTCAGAAATCTTAATGCAAGCTTCTGCATACTCCAGATGGTCGGCCACCCCTGTACAATTCTGGGTTGCTTGGAACTCCTTTGATAGACTCGCGATCTTTTCCAGGGTTTGATAATATTTCTTGTGTGCATTTGTCCCGGAGCAGATGGTTGTCTCTGTAGATAACTTGCTGTAAAGCTACAGTTGTGGGCGCCCTAGTGCAAGGGAAATTATTCTCAGTGGCCATGGAAGGTCGTGCTACAGATAGAAATCCATAGCTTAAAAGCTCCAAGGATCAAGCAGAAGTAGGAGGAGGAGGGTAGTGAACAGCCTCGCGCGCAACCAAGGGGAAGGAAGTGTAGTGCTCTGAAGCTGCCAGCGCATTTAGGAGAGAGTATAAATGCTCAAATCTGCTTGAAACCATTAGATCAAATCTATTAGGATCCACGATGGAGATTTATGTGCTAAAGGCCATAGGTTCTAAAAGATCCATTGGATTTGCATGATAAAGGTCCTGAAGTGTATTGAAATATGTTGAAGGGCCAGTGGGCCTTCATCTGTATTAAAAATAAGCTAGATGTCAAAATACTAATGATCAACCAAGCACTTGCGACATGCCAAAAACAAGGCAAAGGCAAGGGTAAGAAGTAGCCTAAATAACAATTCGCCATTCAATAGGATGAGGGATCATCCAGCAAGACCAAGAAGAAAGGCGAATTCTTCCATTGCGGCAAAAAGGGCCATTGGAAAAGCGAATGTCAAAAATCCTTGGCGGAATCAGGCAAGAAAAAACTAAAGCAAGTAGGTAACCTTGTCAAAGAAGGTGAAGTTGAATACTCTAGCATCTTCATATTAGCATTGTCATCCAATCAAGATGATGAAGTGTGGTACATTGACTTGGGAGCCACAAGACACATGACAGGTAATAAAGATTGGTTCAGTAGCTTGAAAGAGTTGGACAATGGAACGTTTGTTTCACAAGCAAATGGTGATGTGTGCAAGATCAAGGGGATAGGCACCGTTTCCATCCAATTACCTGATGGCAAAAGCAAGACGATCAAGGAGGTACTTTATGTACCAGGTTTGAAGAAAAATCTACTTTTCGTTGGTGTCATTACTGATCAAAAGTTGAAAGTAGAATTTGCCCATGATCATTGCTTTGTGAAGCATGTGAATCAAAAGTTCAAAGTTATTGCGGATGGTATAAGGGAGCCCAACACTAAATTGTACAGGTTGAATGCTACAATTAAGGGACAACATGGAATTATCTTGTCCATTCCATTGCAAACTAAATTGTGGCATAAAAGGCTTGGTCATTTAAACCTAGGAAGCCTTAGCTTGATGAGGAAATTGGAAATGGTAAAATTATTGTCTATGATGGAAGACCACTTGAAGACGGCGTGTGAATCATGTGTGTATGAGAATCAACATCGAGAGAAATTCAAGAAAGGTGGTGTTGCAAGGGCAAAGAACATCTTGGACTTGATCCACACAGATCTATGCGGGCCTATGAGGACTATGTCTATGGGTGGAGCTTTTTATTTTATGACTTTCATAGATGATATGTCACGCAAGACGTGGATTTACTTCTTAAAGAAGAAATTGGATGCTTTTGTCACTTTCAAGAGCTTCAAAACATTGGTCAAAAATCAAACGGGTTGTGAAGTTTTTAGCACGTGTGAACTTCACCACACACCTTACAAGATCTTATTGAGGTGTTGTGATTGCACAAGATTGATCAGAGAACAGATTACTTGAAAAATCTATGGCAAGAGCACAATGGCATACATCTGACTGAAAAAACTAACTTCTCACTATGAGGAATGAATGTCAGAAATAATTCTAAGTGCTCAGTATGGGAAAAACAGGTTGCTCTCAGGTAGAGAGAGAAAATCAACACAAGAAAACTCGAGTAGAGAGAGTATGAGTCCAAAACACCAATATCTCATTATTCACAATATGGCAAAACATGCCAAGGTTTCCCTACATCAAAGTGGATCGAGTTCCTACAGTGGAGTTGCATGAAAAGTCCACTTAACTCAATTAACTCAACTATCAAGGATCCACATGTGTAACTGCATGCATGGATATTGCATGTACTGCATGTCAACTCTCAAAATTGCCTAGACATGTGTAGATCATAAAAACCACTTTGCATGTTGCATGCACTGATTGTCTGAGGCTTGCATGCACACTGAATGACATTGCATGCTATCTAAACTTTTGCACATGCAACTGCTTCTCCCCAGAATTCTTTAGGTAGAGATGCTTCTAGCTTAATGGCTTTTGCACATTCACACAAATTTCTATTTTTTCTCTCAGCAACTCCATTTTGCTGAGGAGTATAAGAACAAGAAATTTTTCTTTGTATTCCCTCTCTCTCACAAAAGTCTTTAAACTTATTGGAGGTTTATTCTCCTCCACTATCACTTCTCAAAGCTTTCAACTTGAAAGAAAACTACTTTTCTACATAGTCTTTGAAAGTAAAGAAAACATCATAAACCATGGCTTTAGAATATAGCATATAGATCTAAGAATATCTTGTATAATCATCTACAAAGGAAACAAAGCAATTTGCTCCTCCTTTGCTTTTGGTTGAAGAGAAATGAACATCAGAGTGCATGAGTTCAAATTGTTGCTTTGTTTTGATGCTTGAGTTTGGAAAAGGCCTTCTATGTGATTTTGCCAAAACACAAGCTCCACAAGGTTGAAACTCCTTTGATAGTGTCTTTGGTAGTCCAGCAACTTTTCCTTCCTTGACCATAGATTGCATGGCTTTGAAATTGGGATGTCCCAATCTCTTATGCCACAGATCCTCCTGAAGGACCTTGGTCTCATAAGCAATATCTGAAATGTTAGCACTCTCTCTAGAATCTAGTTTGTACAACTTTCCAATTCTAGATCCTCTAGCAATAACTTCATTTTCTCTTGAGATTATACACTTGTCAACTTGAAACTTGACATCCAATCCACTATCAAACAACTGTCCTACACTAATGAGATTTTTGGTTAGTCTAGGTACATAAAGTACATCATGCAAGCAAAAAGATTTTGATGATGATGCAGGCAGTGGAATACTACCTATTCTTTCAATTTTACACTCTACATCATTAGCAGTATAGATTGATCTTTTTGCACCTAGATATGTCATGAGACTTGTGAAAGAGTTTCTAGAACTAGACATATGGGAACTAGCCCCACTTTCTATCCACCAGACTTTTCATTCTTGAAATGAAAAGATGAAAACCTAGACATCATTAAAGAATTCTCTCTTTCACTCTCAACACCCTCACACTCATCCTCACTAGTAAGGTTAGCTTGCTTAGATTGGTTCTTCTTCTTGAAACAGTTTGATGCATAGTGGCCTGTCTTGCCACATAAAAAACACTTGATCTTTGACAGCTTCTTCTTGCCACTGGATGTTGCAACTTGAGAGGGCTGATCCTCACCACCTTCTTTGGCTTTGTCCTTCTTGAAGTGTTGTTGACCTTTGCCCTTGCCTCTTGACTTGTCTCTGATGAAGAGTGCTTTGTCATCTCCACCATCTTTCAATGAAAGTCTGTTGATCCTTAGTATTTTCTTCTCTTGTCTGCTTTCTTCAGCAATGAGAACACCTTCAGTGTCTCCAAGGATGGTAGTTCCTCTCTGACAGCATAAGTCTGCACAATATTGTCATACTCATCTCTAAGTCCATTAAGTACTACTTGAACAAGTTCAGTGTTCTTAAGAGCATCTCCATTAACAGCTAACTCTTGATGAAGATCCTTTACTCTCATTACATATGATGAAGCACTCTCATATACTCTCTGATAACTTAGAAAGATTTGGTTTCTAAGTGTAAGCAACCTAGAAGTATTCTTAAATTCATAGATTATTTTAGAGTGTCCCAAGCCTCCTTGGCAGTGGCGCATGTACTGATCTCTCTTAATACTTCATTTGTAACATTCATTTCTATAAAATGAAGGGCAATTCTAGTTCTTTTATTGAATGTTGCAGGTGCTGCAGGTTCTTCTTCAGCTCCACTCACAATGTCCATTACATCCTGTAGAATCAATAATGATTCCATTCTAATCTTCCACATTGCATAATTGGAAGATGTTAATCTCTCACTGTGCTCCAAGAAATGTGAACCAGATGAAGACATCTTAACTATGAGAAATTCAAGTAATGACAAAGATGGAGTTGAAAATGTTGCTTGCTATCTCAACCTAGGATCTAACACTGATGATGTTGATCCAACCTATGAAATCTAGCAACAGAATGGAGATCAAACTCTCAACATAAAAAATCAATCTACCTTGAATTTGGATCTTGTTTTAATCATAAAAATGAAGCACATGCAAGTAAGAAGTCTATTTATCCCACGAGTTTCAAAGAACTGATAAACTCTCTAGGAACTTACTTTCAACTCAAACACTATAATTTGTGTGAAATGAAAAGTCTAAGACCTCACAAAACTCACTTCTATCCA
Organism: Diphasiastrum complanatum; assembly: GCA_029204225.1. NCBI lineage: Eukaryota > Viridiplantae > Streptophyta > Lycopodiopsida > Lycopodiales > Lycopodiaceae > Diphasiastrum > Diphasiastrum complanatum. The sequence continues at coordinate 37,735 of MU832984.1, read as the reverse complement.
ATTCTACTTGATTGACAATGAAAATTGAAGAAATTGGTGAAAAGAACTGATGTGTGCTCACTTTGGCATATCCCACGAGAGTACTCTCTAAACTCTCTGATTTCCTAAAACTCTTCTAAAAACAAATTGTTGAATTTCACACGTGTGGACTGTCCACTACATGTACTTGTGATCTCCTAAGGTGTGTAGATGCACCAAGATCAAGACTAGATTGAGATTCAAGATCAATCTTGAATCCTATGGCAAAAACACACTACTACATGCATTCAATCACTTCCAACTCTCACTCACACGTGTGGGAAGTATTCAAAAAATAATCTAAGTAAAAACAAGCTGCTCTCCTCGGGTAGAGAGAGAAAATACATCAAGAGCTCTCGGGTAGAGAGAGAAAGCTAGAAATCCAATAACTCACAAAATCCATGAAATCACCAAATCAATTGATTTCAAAATGAGGAGTACAATGATACTAGTAGGTCCACGAGCTACCACTATGCTTAACTATGATTGGACCACATTTTGTCACCTCTTGATCCTATTGGATCATTGATCTATGCACCTCTTAATTCTATTGGACTATATTCAAGCACACCTCAATTTCCTATTGGACCTCACAAGGTTCCACCTCTATATCCTATTGGACCTCTTGGAATTCATCAAACAAAAACTTTACACTTGTCTACACTCTAATTAGCAAGTGTTTAGCCTCTTACTCTATTTTGGCTCAATAGTGGCATTACAAGTGGAAATGCATAATTTGCCATCTATGCCAAATTTATTCCTATCAACATCCTACACCTAGATGCTTGATGTAAAAACATAAGACCCCTATATCTAACATAGATAATCTTTTTCAATTCTTCACACTCCTCCTAAAAAATTATCTATGAAGATTTGAGCATTGATCTTGATATAACTCCAAGATTAGATCTATGCTTGATGAAAGCACTTTTGCTCAAAGGCTTGGTGAGTAGATCGGCAATACAAGAGGACGAGTTGACATGCTCCAAATAGATTTCTCCTCCAATAAGCTTTTCTCTCACAAAATGGTGTGCCACTTCTATGTGCTTGCTTCTTGCATGAAATATGGGATTATTGGCAAGAGCTTGGGCCGAGATGTTATCACACTTGATCATTGGTAGATCATCCTCCTTGATGCACTTTAGTTCCATTAATAACCTCTTGATCCAAAGCACTTCTTTGGTAGTTGTAGTGAGTGCTTTGTACTCGGCCTCACATGAAGAGAGAGATATAGTATCTTGCTTTTTGGAAAGCCAAGATATTAGATTGCCTCCAAGAAAGATAGTGTATGCACTAATAGACTTTCGATCCATTTTGTCACTTGCAAAGTCCGAATCCGAGTAGCCAATAATGGATAGATCTTCACTTTTATAGAGTAGACCATAATCACAAGATGAAGATACATATCTTAAAATCCTCTTGGCCATCTTCCAATGATGGATCTTAGGTTCTTGCATAAATTGACTCAATTTGTGCACACAAAAACTAAGATCGGGCCTAGTAATGGTAAGCCAAATCAAGGAGCCTACAAGACTCCTAAAAAGTGTGATGTCCTCAAAGGATATTTCATCACCTTTATTAGGATCTTTTACAATTTGCTCCATTGGAGTATCTATGCTCTTAGAATTTTCCATATGGAATTTTTTCAACATAGAGTGAGCATATCTAGATTGGCATATAAAGACATGATTTTCATAAAAATCAATTTCTAGGCCTAGGATGTAATGTATCTCTCCTAGATCTTGCATTTTAAACTCACATCCAAGTGCTAGCTTGGTTTCATCAACTAGCTTGATACAACTTCCACAAAGAATAATGTCATCAACATAAATTAGAAGAATGACAATATTGCTATCAACAAACTTTAGATACATGGAAGGATCATAGTCACTAAGAGTAAATCCTAGTGACATAAGGAAAGAGTTAAGTCTTGAATACCATGATCTTGGTGCTTGCTTGAGTCCATAAAGACTTTTGAAGAGCAAGCACACTTTGGACTCATCCTTGATGAATCCTTGAGGTTGTTCCATATAGATCTCCTCCTCAAGATAACCATTTAGAAAAGCATTGGATACATCTAATTGGAACACCTTCCACTTGAAAAAACAAGCAAGAGAAATAAGAATTCTTATTGTCACCATCTTTGCAACGGGTGCAAAGGTTTCCTCATAATCAAGACCATGGATTTGAGCAAATCCTTTGGCACATAATCTTGCTTTATGCTTGTTAATGGTGCCATCATGATTGAACTTGATCCGAAATACCCACTTGCAACCAATCACATGCTTGTTGGAAGGAGGATCCACAAGTTCCCAAGTATTGTTGGTGATCAATGCATCATACTCTTGCTTCATGGCATCATACCACTCCTTGGTATTAAGTGCCTCTTGTACATTCTTTGGCTCTTCATGAGAGACATAAAAAACATAATTAGTGGAATCAAGATCCACTTGTTTGCCTTTGTCAACATATGAGAGCCTCTTAGGCTCGGATCTATCTCTCATGGATCTTCTTGGTGAAAAAATCCGAGGAGAGTCTTCTTCAAATCTCGACCCCATCACATCATGATTGTCTTCAAAATCAATAATTGATGATGCATCCATAGATTTCTTGATCTCGGCCTCTTCAAATGATGAGTGTTGATCTTCATGAAAGACAACATCTCTACTTTCAATAACTTGAGAAGTAGAGAGTATAAAGACTCTATAGGCCTTCTTGGTGGATGAGTATCCAACCATGATCCCTTTGCATGCACTAGGATCTTCCTTCTTCCTTGTTTCCAAGGGCATATGGACAAAGCATAAGCATCCAAAAATTCTAAGGTGATCAACCTTAGGCTTCTTCAAAAATAAGATTTCATATGGTGACTTTCCTCCAAGAGCTATATGTGGGAGCCTATTGCAAAGATAATTTGCACAATTAATGGCTTCTCCCCAAAAATCTTTGGGCAAAGATGCCTCAATTCTCATAGATTTTGCACATTCACATAGAGATCTATTCTTTCTCTCGGCCACTCCATTTTGAGATGGAGAGTAGGCACAAGAAAACTCTCTTTTAATGCCTTCAAGCTCACAAAAGTCTTGAAATTTATTGGAGATATATTCACCACCTCCATCACTTCTAAGAGCTTTAATCTTGAATGAGAATTGCTTCTCTACATAAGCTTTGAAAATAAGGAAATGATCAAACACCATAGATTTTGAAGCAAGAAGATATATCCAAGTGAATCTTGTGTAATCATCAATGAAAGTAACAAAACAAGTGGCTCCTCCCTTGCTTGTAGTTGATGAGAAATGCACATCCGAGTGGATTAACTCCAAAGGATGCTTGCTTTTGATAGAAGATCTTGTAAATGGCTTTTTGTGAGATTTAGCAATAGCACAAGCCTCACAAGGCTTGATCTTCTTGGAGAATGACTTTGGCAAGCCAATAGCTTTGGATTCTTTGATCATAGAGAGCATGGATTTGTAGTTGGGATGTCCCAACCTCCTATGCCATAATTCCTCCATAGAGAGCTTGTTCACAAGAGCAACATTACAAGCATTCACATACTCATTTGGATCTAGTTTATAGATGCCACCAAATCTAGATCCTAATGCAAGTATCTCATCATTCTTCTTGATAGTGCAAGTATCAACATTGAATTTTACATCAAGGCCATTATCAAGCAATTGGCCAACACTAATAAGATTCTTGGTAAGCTTAGGTACATAAAGAACTCTAGAGAGAGAAAGAACTTTAGAGGATGCAAGCTTCAAGGGAATGTTCCCTATGCCTTCAATAGGACATTCAAAATCATTTGCAGTGTATATTGATTTCTTCACTCCATCATAAGGTGCAATAGAAGAGAAAGAGTCCTTGGAGCTACACATATGTGAAGAGGCTCCACTATCAATATACCATAGGCCGTCCTTCTTGAAAGGAGTAGATGAGAAACTAGAGACCATAAGAGATCCCTCTCCATCACTTGCAATAGTGTCTTCCTTCTCATTGGTAATATTGGCTTGCTTGAGTTGATTCTTCTTTTTGAAGCAATTGGTGGCATAATGACCTTTCTTGCCACAATAAAAGCACTTGATCTTCTTCTTCTTCTTGAGCTTGGATGATGAAGCATTAGAGGAATCATCTTCCTCCTCATCTTTGTCTTTGGATTTGACTTTGTCCTTGCTTGAGGATTGTTGATGTTGGTTCTTGCTCCTCTCTTTGTGCTTATCCTTGGCAAAAAGAGCTTTGCCATCATTATGAGTGAGAGAAAGCTTGTCCATCCTCAAGAGCTTATACTCTTGTCTTGATTCTTCTGAAATTAGCACACTTTGGAGAGCCTCCAAACTTGGTAGCTCCTCCTTAATGGCATAGGATTGGACAAGATTATCAAATTCACTTCTCAAGCCATTGAGAATGACTTGAACTAGCTCATTTTGATTGATGGAATCACCAATACAAGCAAGCTCTCTATGAATATCTTTTACTCTCAAAACATAACTAGATGCACTCTCATCACTCTTTTGGCTACTTTGAAAGATTTGATTCCTAAGAGTGAGAAGCCTAGAGGTATTCTTAGCCTCATAGATAGTCTTGAGACAATCCCAAGCTTCTTTGGCTGCTGTACAAGTACCTATCTCCCTCAATATCTCATTAGAGACATTCATCTTAATGTAGTGGAGAGCCATCCTAGCTCTCTTTTTGTATTTTTGAACCTCTTGAAGAACTTGTGGTTCTTCTTCAAGGCCAAGAACTATGTCCATCACGTCTTGAAGGATCAAGATGGACTCCATCCTCATTTTCCAAATTGAATAATTTGAAGTGGTCAATCTTTCACTTGGTTCCAACAAGGATGAACCCATTGAAGACATTTGAAGTGAAGAAAACTCAGATGATGAACAATAAATGTTGTTACACACTTTCAATAGGATCCAATAATTGAGTACTATCTCCTCTTATGAAAGATCTTACAACATTTGTGAATTGATTCTCACTAGCTACACAAATCTCTCTAAAACAAGATCTATTTCACATCAAATGATGGAGTATACGCAAAGTTAGGATCCAACACTCTTAGCACGTGTGAAATACACTAAGAAACCAAATTTGACTCAAATACAATGATATTGCATGAAACAAAATGGCTAAGATCTCAAAACAGTGCCTAGATCACATATAGATGAGATTGGCAAGCATACAACTGTGATTTTGGATCAACCAAGCAATCTCTTGACCAAACCAAATGTGTCCACCCAGGTCTAGGTGCCCTACCTAACCCTCTTCAAAAGCTTATAACTTTTGATTGGCTCAACCAAATGGAATGAAACTGATTGCAACAGAAACTAGACAAAAATAGCTTCAAAACAAGCTATCAAGCAAGATAAATGGATCAAACATGAGAGAGAACTTCCAAACTGAAATTGGATGTTCCTCACACGTGTCTGAGCACCTGATTCCGTACAGTACCAGATCAGACCCAATCAATGTCCTTTTGATCTCTTTTGATCCAAGATTGAACAAGATAGCTAGGAAAATGGGCCTTGACAATTTCTAGCTCAAGATTGATGAAAATTTTTCACTTAGATGGATCAAAATGCATGGTAACCTTAGGTAGGCTCTGATACCATGTTGAATTTCACACGTGTGGACTGTCCACTACATGTACTTGTGATCTCCTAAGGTGTGTAGATGCACCAAGATCAAGACTAGATTGAGATTCAAGATCAATCTTGAATCCTATGGCAAAAACACACTACTACATGCATTCAATCACTTCCAACTCTCACTCACACGTGTGGGAAGTATTCAAAAAATAATCTAAGTAAAAACAAGCTGCTCTCCTCGGGTAGAGAGAGAAAATACATCAAGAGCTCTCGGGTAGAGAGAGAAAGCTAGAAATCCAATAACTCACAAAATCCATGAAATCACCAAATCAATTGATTTCAAAATGAGGAGTACAATGATACTAGTAGGTCCACGAGCTACCACTATGCTTAACTATGATTGGACCACATTTTGTCACCTCTTGATCCTATTGGATCATTGATCTATGCACCTCTTAATTCTATTGGACTATATTCAAGCACACCTCAATTTCCTATTGGACCTCACAAGGTTCCACCTCTATATCCTATTGGACCTCTTGGAATTCATCAAACAAAAACTTTACACTTGTCTACACTCTAATTAGCAAGTGTTTAGCCTCTTACTCTATTTTGGCTCAATAGTGGCATTACAAGTGGAAATGCATAATTTGCCATCTATGCCAAATTTATTCCTATCAACATCCTACACCTAGATGCTTGATGTAAAAACATAAGACCCCTATATCTAACATAGATAATCTTTTTCAATTCTTCACACAAATCAAATTGATTTAGATACTCAAACAACACATTTTACTCTTCAATACCTATCCAACAAGCTATAGAACATCAAATTTGGATCATTCCTTGGGAAATAACACTCAAACAAAGAGGGCTGATTTCACACATGTGAGCTCTTTATCCATATAGGGCTCAGTTGGAGAAGATCAGGCTTGACTTGATCCACTTATGGTCCACAAATGTTTTGTTTGTCAGCGAGTTTGGATTCCTCTCCCATATCTGAGTTCCTACAAGCAAAAGCACAATTGTTCTGATGTATAAACCCTCACCTCTTCAAAGCATTAAGCTCTGATACCATGTGAAGTTTTTAGCATGTGTGAACTTCACCACACACCTTACAGGATCTTACTGAGGTGTTGTGATTGCACAAGATTGATTAGAGAACAGATTACTTGAAAAATCTATGGCAAGAGCACAATGGCATACATCTGACTGAAAAAACTAACTTCTCACTATGAGGAATGAATGTCAGAAATAATTTTAAGTTCTCAGTATGGGAAAAACATGCTGCTCTCAGCTAGAGAGAGAAAATCAACACTAGAAAACTCGGTTAGAGAGAGAATGAGTCCAAAACACCAAAATCTCATTATTCACAATTTGGCAAAACATGCCAAGGTTTCTCTACATCAAAGTGGCTCGAGTTTCTATAGTGGAGTTGCATGGAAAGTCCACTTAAGTTCACCTTTGGCTTCTTCTTCGTCAATGCCTCCTCAGGTGTTATCTTTGGTATGGCAATGGTAGGACTTTTATTTTGAAGATAGATTGCGGTACTGCATGCTTCTGACCAAAAATCTTTTGGTAGCTTTATCTCAACAAGTATAGATCTAGCACTTTCTACAATCGTAAGATTCTTGTGCTCAGCTACACCATTGAGTTCAGGAGTATGAGCTTGCGTAAATTGTCTTTTGATCCCACATTACTCACAAAGATCATTTGATCCAACATTGATCACAAAGATCATTGAATTTAGTAGACTTTTACTTGCCTCCACTATCAGATCTTAGGACTTTAATCTTCTTACCTGTGTAAAAATTAGTAAAATAATATCTTCCTATCTCGAGTTATAGGGCCATGACCATGTTATTTCCATTGTAAACTTTATTGTACATAAAGATATGTGAATTGAGCACATAACCTTCTAGAATGGGTCGAGTTTGAGTTAGGTAGATTCAAATTTGATGTCATGCAAAAGTTTAGATAGCATGCAATGTCATTCAGTGTGCATGCAAGCCACATGCAATCAGTGCATCCAATATGCAAAGTGGTTTTCGTGATCTACACATGTCTAGGCAATTTTATGAGTTGACATGCAATACATGCAATATCCATGCATGTGGTTACACATGTGGATCCTTGGTAGTTGAGTTAACTGATCTTTGATGAATCTAGCATGTATGCAGATGAGGATGCTGAGAAAATGGATACATATAGTGGGAAAGATGGTACAGTGAGGATTCCTCTTGATGATGAACCATTTATTGACTTTCCTAGTGATGGACACGTGGATACACCTCATGATACTACTACTCAACCTCAAGAGGTAAGTTTGAGAGGTAGAGATAAACCTTTTGGTGCTAAGAGGATTGAAGTTGCAGGTGACAAACACAAGGAGAAGGATGTACCATGGGATACATTTTCACCAGGAAGCCAATCACCTGACATGAAGCTCCCTAAGTGGTTTGAGAGATTGATGGAAAGCCGCGACATGGATGACTTTTCTGGATCATCTATCCAGGGAGAGCTACAAAAATAAAAAAGAGAGAGGACACAACCTGATAGGTATGAAGCAAATTATGCTCTCTTATCTAGCATTATTCAAAGCAAAGAACCTTGCTGAAGCGAAGGATGATGACATTTGGTTCAAGGCCATGAAAGAAGAGATGGAGTCAATTGTTAAGCATAGCACATGGGACTTAGTGGAGCCACCAGTTGGCAAGAATCTCATTGGTTTTAAATGAGTGTACAAGACTAAGTACCATGCAGATGGAAGTATAGCAGCACACAACAAGACTGGTAATCAAAGATTATGCACAAAGTAAAGGCATCGACTATGAGGAGACCTTTGCACCAGTATGTAAGTGGAATACTCTACGTCTACTTGTTGCTTTACATGAGAGGCTACTGAGTTGGGAAATTAATGTTGTTCATTGTAGTACAGATGAACAACTAGCTGATATTTTCACTAAGCCACTCATTAGAGAAAAGTTTGATTAGATCAAAGCTTTCTATACTTAAAATTTGTTAGCTTTGATGCTATGTGTATGGATGTATAAAAAGTAGATTCTCTCGCCATGAGGTGAGTCGATGGGACACACGTCCCATCAACAACAACCTGGGCCATGCATGGGTTGCCATAGTGAAAAACTATATGTACAATATATTTTGGTTTTGAGAAATACGGTTGCTACATGAGCTTGGAGTGGAGAGTGCTTTCTGTCTGTTTACTATGTTGCATGTTCTATAATCCTGTTTGGAGCATATTCTAAATGAAACAACATCATGAAACTTATCCATTCATTTGGCTCATAGTTCCTTTCGGTGTTTTCTCTCATCATCAGAGTTAACAGAGTCAGAACTAGTGCTTTCACTTTCATCAACTCTCTTGATGGCATCTGCGCAAGCCGCTTGAAAAGAGACATACCTATCACATCTCTTCATTTGTTGTCTGATTCCCTTGGATAGTCCTGCCATGAACCATGTCAGGATGCTATGGTCTCGGACACTCTCAGGGTTACAACCTCCGTGTAATCTCTTGATCCGTTCTATGTAGTCGTGCAAGGACTCATTCTTCTTGTCCATGCGGATTCGTCCTAATTGCAGGAAGAGATAAAAAAGAAAACAGATGGTCTTGAAACGTGTGATGAGCTCAGCTTGTAGGATATTCCAATTGTCATGCTCATTCCGCTCTAGATTTGAAACATCAATCCTTCGTAGTATTGGTTAGACATAGATTGAACTATCTTAACAGCTCTTGCGGACTGTCATCTATGTAGGCTCTACATGTCTGGGTATAAATTTGCAAGAATCATCAAGGATCTCCCTTTCTATCAAACCGTGGAAGTCAATTTTAGAGAAATTCCAAATGGCCTGAGGTACAAATGGCCTAGGATTATCCATCGCGGGTGGATCTATGTCAAAATTTTTGTGGAGTAATTCGGTCGGTATGTTAATGAATTTCTCAAGATCAAGGAGATTCAGAGTTGATAATCTCCTATTGAATCTGAGATGCATACACCAAATGAAAGATCTAGCTATTTTTGGTGTTGATCTTTTGCATTTTCTTTTTCTCAAATGTTTTTGTAAATCTTATCCATTGTAAGGTGATCAGAAGATGAATTGAGATATGGATCAAACCGAAGTAAAATTGAAATCAGATAAAGATCAGATGGAATAAAAGTAAACAATTGAAAAATTAAAAAGCGATTAGAGAGAATAAGAAAAAACAGATTGATTCTAATATGCAGTCACTCAAATCTATCCCAATTTTTTTTTTTAAATTTCATTGATGGCGAGTAATAGATAGGGTTGAGTAATCGATGAGTAATTCTAATTATTCACCGAGCTGCCTATGGATTGTGAGTGAAGATTAGAACTCACTTTGAAGAGGGCCAGTAAAGATGAGCTATTGGTGAAAAAATTGCAAAAAATCTCAATTGGCGAGTAATAGGAAAAAGATGAAAAATTTGAAAATGGCAAGAATTTCAAATCCATGAGAAATAGACGAGTAATAAGCTAATTACTCGGCGAGCTACATGATGGTAGATATGAGATTTCTAAGCAGACTGTGGAAGAGGACGAGTAATTAGACTGACAAAAAGTGACAAAAAATCAATTTGGTGAGTAATTAGATCTAACAAGTAATTGTTTGATTACTCACCGAACTGTCTGTGATAGTTCTGATAGTGCAAGGAGCTCTAGAAAAAGAGCGAGTAAAGTCACTAAGAAATACTCAAGATTTTTCAATCGACGAGCAATCACAGTGGGCAAGTAATCAGAACATTACTCTTCGAATTGCTTGATAGTGCATCAGACTCTGTTCTGCTCTTTGGAAAAGTGTTGAGAAATAAAAGTAATAGAAAAGTGAAAAAAACATAGTAGGCAAGTAATAAACATGTCAAAAAAAAAAGAAAAATAACAAAAAAATACAAACAAAAAATCCACTCCTAGGACTGCTTCGCACCATCTCCCCAACAACGGCACCAAAAAAATGTTGGACCCTTTTTGTGCCTCCCTAATCGGATGGATCTAGAGGGCAAAGATGGGTTTTTTATACATCTATTCTAGGTGAGTAGTCGGTTGTAGTATCGGGTTTCGATCCAATGGGGAGAGGGTAAACTACAAGATAGGAATGGGGATTTAAGCCTACTAAGATTTTTAAGCTTATTCTAGGATCTAAAAGTGGAATGGCCTAGATCTAGGAGTGAGATTCATCTTTCTTTCTTGTTCTTTTTGGAGTTTTCTTGTTTTTGCTTTTATCTTTTTTTGAATCTTGGTTATTTTTGTTTTATCTAAGCATCCTTGGCTCTAAATCTTCTCCTCAAGAGGTTGATCTTCTCAAGGATCTTAGTGATCTGTTTAAAATGTGGATCTAACATCTATTTTGCTTGTGTGTTGATTTTGTGGATTAGTTTTAGAAACTAGATGGAACGCTTGTGCTAAACATTGTTTGTGATTGTCATATCATGATTAACAAAAACATATCAAGCATTCATCATCCATAAGAATCACACACATTAAAAAAAAGAGGCCCTTAAGCAAACAAATGATAGAAAGAAGGAAATACTCTCTCTCTCTCTCTCTCTCTCTCTCTCTCTCTCTCTCTCTCTCTCTCTCTCTCTCTCTCTCTCTCTCTCTCTCTCTCTCTCTCTCTCTCTCTCTCTCTCTCTCTCTCTCTCTCTCTCTCTCTCTCTCTCTCTCTTCAAATGAAAAAGGTAACTCAAAAAGTGGTGTCACATGCCCTTATATAACATTCCTAGGGTTAGGGTTTTTGGTTCACCCAAAACTTGACTTTACAAAGTTTTAAAACCAAATTGCATTTTAACTACTTGGGTCCTTTTTCGCTTTGGGCCCATTTGTGAGTGAATCTACCTCTAATTCTCATGCCATAGGCTTGCGAGTACAATGCACCTTCTACGGGTGTCTGACAATACATTTCAGGTAGATTTAATTATTTCGCTGACTCGGCCATGCTTTTATTCCCGTAGCCATAAAATATGGTTGTGAGCGTTGGCTTTGTGTTCGCTCATTGGCTGGTCTGCTACTTGTCGAATCCTTTGTTATTGGCACTCTCAATATATTTAGATTCTGGAGCTCCTTTATTGGTGCTTGTTGATGCTCTCCATCGTAGTTTGGTGGCTCAATTTCGCTTATTGAGATTCCTCATACTCTTATTATGGCTGGAAATAATCTTCTAACATGTTGTTGGAGCATATTTCTTATTTTAGTAGTTTTAGTTGATTTTTTAGTATTGTATCTTGGGCACGTACCCATTAACAAAAGACTCAGAAATCTTATGCAATATTACTTATATCTTCTATTTTAGGCATATATTGTTGGATCTTTGCATTATATATCCAGCATTATCATATATTATATAAAATATAAGATGAAAAAGACAAATTTTGAAGTGATGACAATTGAGACGCAAGTTGCTTGTGGTGTTTGGGGCCTTAACAAATTTAATCATGATGTGTAAGCAGATGAAAAATGTGACTTGTGATAACATATAGCCTTAGGCTATCTTTTATTGTGCCAATTCCATGTAGCATTAGAAACTCATATGCAAGGTGAACTACTAAGGCACTTTTCTCGAACTACATTGATAGCTAGCTATTTAGTGTGTGAGGGACAAAAGCTCTAGGTTTAGGTGACCACTCTCATTGAACAAGCTTGGCATGGGACCAAAAATTGTAGGCCACATTGTTTCCATTACTTTGCATGTTCACAATAACCAACATTAGTTGAAAACTACTAGCATTATGTTGATTAGCCATTAATTTGTTGAGCTTCCAGCTTTGGCATTTTGTTTTCAATAGAGATGGTGAAAATATTACAGGTAAATATAGAGTTCAATTTGATGTGGTTGGGTAGTCATTAAACATATCTATTACTATGTGTGAAGGAGCTCCAGCTATGCCAATTTTCCACTGTAGCATATGAAATTTTGAAAACCTAGTTTCAAAATTCTCTTTAACGATTGAAATGTCAATCTCTTGAAACTAATTTCATAGTCTCTCAATCTTGTGAACAATCCTGCTAGACATGCTAGCAAACTGGATCACAAATATGCATAATAGAAATCAACTCAAGTACCAATATTGTATTTTTAAAAATCCAAAAAGATTATACACACACGTATATCTCTCACTCTCTATAGAAAGGATATCTATACAAACTTTTTTTTCTTGGTGACAACCCCTTCATTACAATCAAACATAGTTATAGTCTTTTTTGGTGTTTTTTTTTACTTTATTACTTAGCTTGTCCTTTAAGACTTATATTAGTTAGCATTAGATATGTAAATTATCATCACTTATGTGTATATTGTATTTTTTATGTAGCCACTCATCAGCAATTCTTTTTCATTCATGTGGACAATATACCTTACTTACATGGCAAGCTTAAAGAAGGTTCCTACTGATAAGACCAAATGCTGAGAACCCATAGGTCTTTTTCAACAATGGTCATAATAAGGTATCACAAGGTACTTGAACAATAACACTCTATAAGATTTAAAGCTCTCATTCACACCATTCATGAAAGATAATTACTCTTGATTTTACTTTGCCCAATTGGTGAAGTAGTGGTCAAGATGTCATTGAATTTCCATCATTGTGTGGCCTAGGTGATAAGTATAACCAAGGATGTAGCATAACTATTCAATTATAAGAACATTCAAAATCCAATAAATCATGTGCTTGCTTGTCTCAAATCAGCATGTTGGTTAAATCCTAGAAAAAAACAACATACTCATTACTAAATGTCATCACAAGTGAGACTTTTGAATAAAAATGGAGCTATATTTCTTATGCTTCCTTGAGGGGATTTGAACTTTTGAAGGGCACAAGTTGGTGCTTGAACTACGCATGGTGACCTTTTTTTGGAAATGAGATTTTGATGTAATTCACAAGCTCTTGTCATCTTTAAATATTATGTTCTCTCATATGTTGATACTAACATGATCATCATGGCTTAAGTAGGTTTGAATATATGCAGTGAATGAAAAAAGAACTTGACTTTCCCATGTTAAGAGAGATTAAGATATTTTATATGTTTACACGCCATAGATGTATTTGCCACTAAAATAAAAATCTTTTGTAATTTAACACAAGCACACTTGCATGCACATGCACACACACACAAAACCAGCTACTACTTATTACTATCAAATGAAAATCCCAATGATGAAGTATCTCATCAATCTTCACGCAATAATTATTTTCTTTTTAAGATAAAATGTGAAAATTCTAGTTTATGTTTCTCACTCAACTAAAATGGAAAAAGAAATGTCAACTCAAAATAATGGAAATCCATTTCTTGATATAGAGCTATTATTCCAAACTAAAGACTTGCCTAGTAAACTATAAAGGTCAACACCCATAAACTTTACATGACATCTATGGCTTATAACAATATGTATATAATGTACCAATGGTAAAACCAATCACAAAAATGGTCCTTGGAAGTATTACTACAAAAAATCTTTAATGGTTTTGGTTGAGAGTAGATAAAAATCCTTGTGAACTATGTAAGAGCCTGGATTCTCTAGTCATCTCATAGTTTGGAATACTTCTTTTTTTTTGCAATAGAATGTTATTGATTATAGACAAAGGTTTGAGACAAAAAATGGAGTAACCTAAAGTTCATGGTGAGCAGCTTAAAACCATCCAACAAAAGTTGAAATTCTTTGTATGGTGGCTTTGAGGCTTGTCATGATTTTGACCCGAGTTGGTATACTTGAGAAAACTTTTGAAATGCCTCCTGACCTTGAATCTAAAAATTAAGTAAACTAGAGGGTGATGCATATTATGCTGAAAAGAAATCTTGGCCACATTGTTGATAAATAATTCATAGATCACTGGTGTGACCATAACAACTTGTCTTGAAGATTTTTTGTTCCTAGTCCACCAAAATATCTATCACATAGACATCTTGCACACATGCCAGAATATCAAAGTCAGTTGATCAAGAAGGAAAGTCTCAAAATAAAACCATTTCGCTAGTGATTTGAGGTTAAAAGGAAGCAATGCAATGAGGGTTTTCCACATATTGGATGCTTACATCCAAAGGCATGCTCTCAATAACGTCCCCACAATCTACAAAAGGAACAAAATCTATGTAACTTGAAGGGCTAGCTAACCCTTAGTGGCAAGAAGGGCTAGCTAGTCTTTAGTGGCAAGAAGTTAGTGAGCTACCAATGTGCTACATTTTTGAATTTATCTATTGGGATTTTTTGGACTTTATAAATTGTGTCCTTTCAATTTTTGGGGATTTTTAAGTTGTAATTCATTTTTTATGCATGTTGAGGGCTATGGGTTTGGTTGGATGTAAATTGAAGCAAAGAATATTTCAAAGCCTACTTGGCCTCTTTGAGCCATAGCAATTTTTGAAAGATAAGAGATTAATTTTTGACCAAGCCTCTTATTTCTTTTAAAGTAGTATAGAAATTTGTAGCCATTATAAGATTTTTTATTGGTCTAGAGGAACAATTGAAGAAGTCTAACATTGGTGGTAGCAGATAATTTGGTTCTCATAGGCACCGACATGATGAAGGAAGAGAAAGATGAAAGGATTTTTTCAATTCTAATGGTTTTGGCCCAAAAAAAAAAAAGCTTGAATTTTAGGAAGTCATTTTCTTGTAGAAAGACTCTTACAATCAACGTTCAAGGGTTTGTTCGATATTCTTTTAGTTTCTATTATCCTAATTTATGTTTCTTACCTAGTGATGGTGGCGATTGAGGTGAAGCGACATGATGAGTCTCAAAATGTCTCAAGAGGCTCCCTCTTGAGGCATCTTGAGGCTCTCTCATGCCTAGAGATGAAGAGATATTGAAGAGGAGGATGCAACAAAGAACAAATAGACAAATAATACTTGAGCTGTAAATTTGTGCATCTATTATAGCAATCCATGTTATGAAATTGCTTTATTTTCTTACTCACTATTTCAATGATATTCTACTTGCTCAATCAATGCTAGTCATCTTGATTTTTCAAATGATAAGGAATGAAAATTGTGCCAGGACATAGATAAAAAAAAATTCACCCACTATTGTTGTTAGATCAACTTAAAACACTAAAGGCACTTTTTTGGATTATGTCCAATGTTGCTCTTATGCACTTCTACTACAAAATTGACCCACCTCTCTTCAAGCTACTCTACAAGACTACAAGAACTTTATTCATGGATGATCCTTTAGCCACTTTGTGTGATCACAATGCACATAACATTCAAGTTTTTCAATGCGTCTCTTGAAAATAAGAAATCCGGTCTAGAACATGACCACCAAGTTGCAAATTGAGTTATTTTTTAATTGTTTTTATTCACAATCTATTATATGCTCAACACTGCTACTATGCACTTTTATAATGGGTCTAATTTTCCTCTTCAATATCTCAATGTCAAGACTCTACTCCATCAATTAATGGTAGCCAAATTGATTTTATAGTGATAAATGATAGATAAATGCACCACAACTAAAGAAACAAAAAGAAATATATCTGTAACAACACCTGGTTAAATAATTTTCTTTTCTAATTTACTATACCTCAAAGCCACATACAAAGGTGAAGCCATTCAATGCAAAAAAGACCAATCTAAAATTTGCATGAAGGGCACTCCCTCTTGAGGCATCTCGAGGCTCCTCTTCAAGATTCTAATTTTGATCCTCATGGCTCATGGATCTTGAAGCCATTTCATGTCTCATGGCCAATATCCATGAGACAAAAGGCTCCTCTTCAATATCTTCTAATCTTGAGGCATGAGAGGAGCCTATTGAGGCATTTTGAAGCTCTTCTCATGCCTCAAGATAAGGAGACTTTGAAGAGGAGCCTCATGTCTCAAAGTTGTTGAAGAAAAGCCCCAAGACCTTGAATCATGAGAGAGCCTCAAGATGTGAAGATACTAATTATTTACATTCTAATAGATAGAAGAACATTCAAATCTCATAAGACAAGGCGTGACTAACATGAATGAGTTCATCTTCAATAGGATCTAGAATTCGGTCGGTTGCTAAGCCATGCCACCTTCATCATATTCATTGGAAATGTGATCGGTGTATCCAAAGTTTGATTACGTAAAGGAATCTCGCTTAGCTCTAATTGGTCATCACGTTGACACATATATCTTGTCGTACAATCCACTATAGCAAGAGGTTGATTCCAATTAACTCCCAAAGTTTTTATTTGTCAATCACATGTATGATCCGTTGTTAATGAATCATCATCCTCTTTTTGGACCCCTGGTTTGATTGTCCAAGTGATTGGCTGAACTTTGTCTACACGCTCACGATTATCAAATGTAATGTTTCTAGTCTTCCAGTTATGAATTACTTGCACAACTCGTAACCATGGACATCCCGATAAGACACGATTAATATTTGGTGCGTCAAGTAAGTCCATTACTACAAAAGTAGTGAAAAATTGAACTCTAGCAATCTTGACAGATATATCTTCCACTATGCCCTTAGGTCGGACTGTAGTCTCGGACTGTATTCTGATCAGTTAGCTTGATAGCAAAAGTTGTAGGCTTCATACTTGTAAGGCCCCATTTTGCACATAGGTTGGTTGCAATTAGGTTACTCATGAAACTCCATCTATCATGGTTGTCTCTTTACCAAATTGTCAATGTTGTATTGGTAGGGTGATGTTTCTTTGTTTATTTTCCCAGGCTTCCACTACATTTAGTACTTTGTTTGATTCTTCAAACTCGACACAAAAGAGTAGTGGGCTGTTGGTTCAATCTGAGTCAATTTTTCTGTTAATACTTCTTTTGCTTTTGGCACCAGCTTAAGAAATTCTCCCAATGTAATATCCATCTTGCTAGATAGAATATTCACAATCAGTTCTATTTTCGATGCTTCTAGTTCTATCATCTTGAATGGTTCTTCATGATGATGTAACTGAGTATTAACATCTATTCGTGGATTACGTACTTCAGCTGCAGATTTAGCGGCTTCCAATTCCTCTTCTTCTTGCAACTGTTTAATCCACTTCCTCATGTTTTGTGAATTGAGATTCGGATACACCCTGATGCAATAGATATATCATTATATGGCACAAATTCAGCAAGTGTTAGATGAACTAGAACTTCTTTTTGCTTATGAGCTCTGTTAACAACCATCAATGGTACACTTGGTTCAGAAGGCTAGTGGGCTGCTCGTCTCTGCTTGATTGTAATCATATTCAACTACCGGTGATGATTTTGGTCTTGATAGACAATCCTTGTAACAATGTCCATATCCACTTTTTTGACAGAATGGGAAAAACTTTCTTTTATTACCACATGTAAAGCATCCAAGTGGTGTTGTTGAGCATGTTGTTGTTGCGCAAGAGCATAGATAGCATACTGCTCTAACCAGTATCTTGATCAGTATTGTACTTCCATTGCTCCTTACCAAATGAGGAGTTTTGTTCCATTAGATTCACAAGACGAGCATGTTGTGCTTGTGGAGCTGGCAAAGCTAGTCTTTCAGGAAACCAAGGCCAAAGTTTTGAGCTTGGTTCTAAGGATCAGGTCCATTATAGGAGTAGGTTCCCAATATTGAAGCTTAACATATCTTTGCTGGATTATCCGAGGATTAAACAATCAAAAACCTATTTCGTGTCCCGTAGAGTTGCACAAATAGTATCCATCATACGTCTTTTCATTGTTGGACCCTCATTTATGGTGTGATTTCCCATAGTACATATTGCACACCAAACATTTTCTCGACTAGGAAAAGTTTTAGCAAACTTTTTACCTGCTTGGACACTCTTTTCTTGCTACTTTTTCAATGCTTTCATCTTCTCATCAAACTAAGACTACATAATTCTAGTTGCATCTGCTGCTTTTGGCTAAGTTTCTCAAATTCGTTAATCATCAACTTTGCTGTTGCATTGATATTTGTGGATGCAATAGTGGTGGATGTTGTAGTGGGTTGCTCCGTTGTATATGGTAGCATTCCAATATTTGGTTCATCATCTAAATCTTCATCCTCCTCCCATATTGCATCGTCCATAGCATGTTGTAAGGACAAATTATCAGTCTGGCATTTACACTCGCGTCTAATGTTTACAATCTCGAAATGTTTCGAGATATTATTCTTCACTTCAACAATAAGCTCCTCACCCTTGCAGAGTATCAGAGTGTCGTCCACATACACAGCTACAATGATAATATTGTCCTCTGTAATTCTTACATACACATTGGAATCAGCCATTAGTGGCTTGAATCCTAAGGATTTCAGGGCTTGATCTTTCTTTTTGTACCATTGTCGAACTGACTGCTTCAGACTATAGATACTTCTATGCATTCTACATGCATAAGTAGGAAGTGAATTCGAGACATATTCTGGAGGTTGATCCATGTAGACCTCTTTGTCTAGCTCACCATGCAAGAAGGTTGTCTTCTCATCCACAATGTGAATCCTGAGGTCATAAGCAATTGCATATGCAAATAGTAAATGTAGGGACGAATGTTTCACGATAGGAGAGAAGGTCTCAGAATAGTCAATATTATATCTCTGAGAAAATCCCTTTGCTACAAGTCTTGCCTTACACTTTGAGACATCTCCATCTGGTCCATACTTTAGCTTGTATACCCATTTGCATTTTATAGCCTTTCGCTTATTTGGTAATGGCTGCAATGTCCATACCTGGTTCTTCCTCATGGATTCCATCTCCTCATTCATGGCTTGGATCCAATTTTCCTTCTCTGGACATTCAATTGCCTCCTCGAATGTCTGTGGTTTGCCACTGAATCCACAGAACTCTTTTGATGTAGAAGCAAAGCTGCCTGGCACATATCTTGTTGGCACTCTTCATTGTCTTGTCAACCTTCTAGGAGATCCTCCTAGAACTGTAATACCTTTGCCTTTGTCTGCTCTACTAGGTCTGGAACCATTTTGGCTTATAGGTACTATAGCAGTAGGCTGCCTCTCGAAACTTTCGTCTTCTGATTTGTCACTCGAATGCGAAGCAACTCAAACATCTTCATCTTCGTGTTCGTCCTCTGCTCCCTCTGTCACAGTTGGCAGATCATAGTATTGTCTTTCAAGAACTTCATAGCTAATAGAATCATCGTTGGCCATTGTTCTGTTCAAATCTGACATCTTTGACTGTCTTCACAGTATTTGTCTTTGGCATATAGACGCTATAGTATGACGAATTATTGTCATATCCTACCAGATATCCTTGTTCAGCTTTTTCGTCAAGCTTCTTTCGAAGCTTATCAAAATTATGTGCATAACCAAAGATTTTGATGTGAGTCAGATTGGGTTTTTTACCCCCACCATAATTCGTGTGGTGTCGTGTGAAGAACACAAGAATTTCTTGTCCTGTTCTGAATGTATGTAGCTATAGCTACTGCTTAAGCCCACAATACTCTTGGAGCTTTTGAGTAGGCCATCATGCATCTAATAGCTTCCATTAGAGTCATATTCTTTCTTTCTGCAACATCGTTGTGCTGCGGTGTGTAAGATGCAGTCCTTCTGTGAATGATAACACGATAATTGCAGAAGTTAATGAAGCGATTCGAAATGTAATCTCCATCTCGATCTATTCTGATCTGCTTCACTTCATTACCAAAGCATCTTTCTGCCCAATTCGCATACTCTGTGAGTTTGTCAAATGCTTCTGATTTGTTGTGAATAAAATATACTCTGGCAAATTTATTGTAATTATCAATAAAGATAATGTGATATTTCGAGCCTCCTATTGAGATCAGATTGAAAGGCCCACAGATGTCAGAATGCACTAACTCTAGAATCTTAGTCGTTCTGTAGGAGTCCTTGACAAATGGAGTGCGTGACATCTTACCCTTCAGGCATGCATCACAAGTCATCGAACTGGTTGCATTCGAGATGCTCACCCCTATGATTTCTCCATGATGGCTTTCTTCGTATAGTGCCATTAAATTCATATGGCATAGTCTCTTGTGCCATAGAGTGTCTGGCGAATCATCATGAGTCTAATGCACTTAATCCGCAGGGCGTACCTTTAGGTAATACCGATTGTCTTTTTTTCTGTCTTGAGTGATCAGGGTACTGGTACTAGCATCGACAACATTGCATGCTTCATCTGAGAACGTCACATGCATCCCTGCATTAGCTATTCTTGCCACAGATTGCAAGTCATGCTGTAGTGTAGGCATGAACAGAACATCTTCAAGTCATCTGTCTCTGCCATTCGTGTTGAGCCACAATGAACCAATACCATTCACTTGATGTTCGGATCTATTTCCAAGAACAATGAATCTTGATGGATCTACACTTTGAAAATCAGACATGATTTGTCTTGATGTAACAAAGTGTGAGGTAGCTCCCGAGTCGAGGATTACCTCTTGTGTGTCAGGTGTTGACACTGCACACATGTATGCACAGATGTAGGTGGTCGAATTACCATGATTTGATCTTTCTTTACCCATTTTGATATCTCTAGCTCTTCGACATAGGACGAACTATTATTGTTCTCTTGTCTGCTTTGTGCTGATTCGTTTCTTGGGTTCAGACGGCAGTTTATGGCTGCATGACCCTTCTTGTGGCAACGAATACACTCAATTTTTGGATTGAGTCAACACGAATCGGCAGTGTGTCCTTCGCGTCTACATCTCACGCAAGTCTTCTTGTCTCCACTTTGCTGTTTTGACCTTCCTTTATTCTTCCATTTGCCTTTGTTGGTCCCTTCTGCTTTCTGATCACGATCCTGCTTTCGATCTGACTCCCTCTTAGGCTTAAATTATTTCTTGGCCTTCTCCTTGTTGTTGTAAAGAGCTTGGTCAAAAGCATCCCTGTGATCAAGGTGCTCTCGAGCCTCAACTTCTTCTCGAATCTCGATAATTGCCTTTTTGAGTGTTATTGTAGGATCCTTTGCTAGTAGTGTTCTGATTGTCTAAAAGGATCTTGATAAGGCTCTCAATAGATAAGTGAGGTGCTTCTCTGCTGACACTGCATTTTCTGCTCCAGAATTGTGTATTGAAAGGAATAGATCCTTCATCTTCCTAACAAAGGAAGTGAGGTCTTTGCCATCCCACTACAGGTTTGTCAATTGATCTTTCATTATCTGACTGCGTGATTTTGTCTGAAATCTTGTGAGTAGTGTATCCCACATCTCTTTTGCTTTAGAGAGTGTAGCTAGGTCAAGTGTCAAGCTATCCTCGATGGATGATGATAACAAGACTACTGCCTTGTCATTCTTCTCCCTCCATTTGCGTAGCTCCTTGCTTGTTGTTGTAGGCATCTCCTCAGTGCCAGGGAAATAATCCTTCACCCTTTAGTATCAATGAGGTCTTAATTCTTCATGCTAGAAAATTAGATCTTGATGAATCCATAATTGTATAGATCTTGGATTGTATGCTACTTATTGAAGCCATTGCTCCTCAATTTGTGTTCTCACTTTAGTAATGGTTGTTTGTTTGAATGCTTACCCTCCTGGATCTGATAGCTTTTCGGCCATGTCAAACTTTGACAAGGTTGGCTCTGATACCACTAATGCAAAAAATTGCACTCAGAAAATGCAAATTCCAGCTAGAACTCTGGTGACAAACTCATAAAATCTCAAACGATTCGCGAATAGTTTCACAAAACTTGAATTATTTCTGTTCGAGAATAGTTCGTGTTGGATCAATCAGGCTCTGTAACACAACGAAACGAAACGAGACAAAATCTAGATGAAAACGAAATGAAGAAAAGTGAAACTTAAATGAGCTTTGACATTGATTCATGCTGGAAGTATAGAGATCGCGAAACAAACGAAACGAATCAAAATTAGATGGAAAAAAAAATCACAAAAAGATCAATTAGGCTCTGTAACGAGACGAGACGAGATGAAACAAAATAAGACGAAGCGAAGCGAAACGAAACGAAACTTAAGTGAGCTCTGAAATTGATTTATGCTTATAGCCAAGTGATCGCAAAGCAAAGCAAAGCGAAAGCATTCGTGAACAAAATCAGTTTGTCAGAAATTCAGATATGATTGATGGTCACTACCGGCTATATCATTCCTACAATCCTTCAGAGTGTAGATAGACACTGCTGATCTACGTTAACAGATTAATATAGCATTCAACAAAATCAAACCAATGTGCAAAATTGAATAAAAAGTGAATCAAACACACGAATAGTAGCAGACTAATATTCATTCGAGATCATACAATCATTTAGAATAATATGTGCACAACAGCTACAATATTATCTATTGATCTTCTGATTTTTCAAGCACTGTGCAACAGATCCACACAGTGCATTGGCGTGAGAGAAATACAGTTCTCTCACTAATAATGTCTCGCTTACTAGCGAACTTATGGATCTACAGATCCTGTATAAAATTGTCTCGCACGCAGTCGGACATGTATTTAGTATTTTTCGTCTTTTTCTGACTTCTTACAATATCATGCATCAAAACAGAAAGTATATAGTTCGCAAACTTTTTCATGTCACGTCATGTAACTTCCAGATTAGAAAGATTAATCATCTACAACTAATCACGAATTACAAGAGTGGCAGATTAGCCATGATCTAGAGTACTTCTGTTGATGTCATGATATCTGATCAAATATTTGTACCCCATGGTACTTGGCTGATCTTCTTGGTCAGTTGAGGAGCATGACTGATTTCATGTCCTGTCGTGTCATGTTGCCTTTTGTCAGAAGTTCATGATTGAAAGCTAGCAAGGCTTTGGCACTAGAATGAATTGCTACTTAATGCCTTGGCTCTGGCAATACTCCTTAAATTCAATAGAGATGTACTCTCTACCATTGTTAGACCTCAGGGCCTTGATCGTCCTTCCAGTCTCATTTTTTGCATGCTCCTTGAAGATTCTGCAGCAATTGAAAGCTTCTAATTTCTTCTTGATAAAATACACCATAGTCCTCCTAGAGAATTCATCAATAAAAGTTATGAAATATTTTGCATCCTTCAGAGAAGGATTCTTCATCAGGCCACAAATTTTTGTATGTACAACATCTAAGATTCCTCTAGCAGTATGCTAATGGCTTGATCTAAATGGTTTTCTAGTATGTTTACCAACTAGACAGCCTTGACAGACAGGTAACTCGACTTTATTATCAAGACTGTCTAGATCAAGAACAATAGAATGTTTAGACATTTGTTGTACAGAAGCATGATTCAAGTGACCAAGTCTATAATGCCAAAGTAGACTTTTATTTGCTTGAATAGAAGTACCGAGCACCAGACTAGAGGCAGAAAAGCAATGACTTAATCTATAGAAGTATTCATGCCTCTTTTCGAGTGCTAGGATCTTGCCTATCCTATCAACTACTTTGCATTGATCACATTCGAATTCTACTTTATGTCCTAGATCTGTGATTCTGCTTATAGAGAGCAGATTTGTAGACAGATTGGGTATATATAGGACTTTAGAAAGTAGCTTAGATTGATCATTTGCAAAGCTTATTCTTACAGTACCTTCACCTTTAATAGTTTGTGTGCTATTATCACCAAGGTGAACGTATTTGTTGGTACTGTAGGGTGTATAGGACTCAAAACAGCCAATGAGGCTGGTCATATGCTAAGTGGCACCGGAATCCAGGAACCAAAAATTGTCGTTGGATGCTCCTTGATGGCTGGTCATGAAAGCATCATGATCCGCTTCTTGAATGGACTGTGGAGCTTCTGTAGCTGCATTGGCCACTTGATTGGACTATCCCTTGTTGTTGTTTTTTTCTTGTAGTATCCAACAGTCTTGAATCTCGTGGTTGTTTCTCTTGAATTATCTGCAGAACAGCTTCTTCTTAGTTTGCAGATTTGATTGTTCTTTGTGCTATGTTGGTTTTTGGTCTTGCTTTGATTGTTTCGGGTCTTTCTTCTTCTTCTGCTTAGTCGTGCCCTTGTTGGATTACAAGGTGTGATAATCAATTGAGGAACTAGAGGCTTCATTCCTCTGCGTGTCTTCCTGCAACAACATTGCAATGACTCTTGAAAGAGTCAACTCTAGATGCATCGTGATAATCATCACCTAGCTGTCGTATGAGCTTGGCAAGCTTGTAAGCAGTTGCATTACTACATCTTGATCGTCTATGACAGATCCGACAACGGCCATTTGCTTTAGCAGGTTCTTGAACTGGCTGATGTGATTTTGTAGGAAATCACCATTTGCCATCTTGAGAGAGTAAAATTTCTTCCTGAGATGTAGCTTGGAAGCTATATCCCGCTCTTCGCATAATGTGCTCAAGATTTTCCAGACTTCTTTGGATGTCTGATCTTCGGACACATGGCCGATCTGAGTATCCGAAATGTTGAGAATGATCAGCGCAAATGCTTTGCCATCCTTCAGCTTCCATCTGGAGATTGCTGCAACATCAGCTTCGGGTTTTCCCTCTGCACTTGTAACAACGTCATACAACTCCTTAGCCATTAGCATGGTTTTCATCTTAAATTTATTCAAATTAGTTACTCCATCAAGCTTGTCCATGATCGGACTGGCTTTCCCTTGGAAATCCATGTGAAAGATTAGTCTAGGTGATAGGAGTAACTATCAATGACTTAAGTATGAAAATCTAGTGCTAAATTACAGACCAAGAAGGCAATTACTCTATCGGCTAGTAGAGTCTTGTTTCTGTGGAAGCTTATTAGGCTATAGAAATAGCTCTGAAATAAAATCGCTTAAACGATCAGATAGGTTCTGATATCTTAGGCTCTGATACCATGTCGGAGAATGTGTAAGAGTTAGTCCTTCAATTCTCTTGGTGCGTGAACTACTGGTGACTTAGTAGACGAACACAAGAATATGATAATTTTAAAGCCTTTAATACGCGGTGGTAGCGGAAGCGAAGAGTAGACAGTCAGACAAAGCAATTAGATAGCCAGACAGAACATAGAAAAGCATTACAGTATTGACACAAATCTGAACGCAGAACCAAACAGAGTTGTAATCAGATTAAGTATAATGAAATATACAAGTCAATAATGCAGGTCTATCTAAAAAAAAAGAATCAATGCACAAAGGCATCTACAATGTTTGTCTCTGAATCACAAATCATGCTCCATTCCATCTTCTGTTCTACATGTTTGAATACTGAGATGATATTCAATATATACATAAATTTTACAAGTGTACAGATGAAGAAGGTACAAAAAGTGGTTGTGCTGTCTGTGGGAGATCGTGGGTGGCTCCTGTTGTTGTCAAATCTGTTTGTACAGTGCATAGAACGAGCGTGAGGAGGCCGCGTGGAAATTTCCGAGTAAAAATGTAGACTGTAGTGACAAACAGTTCAAATATGCAGACTGTGCGACAACACAAGTAAAAATACAACAACATGAATGGAGGCAGATTAACGGAGAATTTAGGAGAGTAGAGGAGATAAATCCAACATATTGTGTGTTCTTGTTCCTTGGATTCTGATAGCAATCCATGGCTGCATGACCCTTCTTATGATAGTGAATGCACCTGATTTTCGGATTCAGCCCCACCATGTGGCCATCACGTCTGCATTTGACGCAAGACTTTTTCTCACCGCCTTGCTGCTTGTTCTTGCTCCTACCTTTCCATCTTCATTCCTGATCTCCCTTTGTCTACTAACTATAATCTTATCTTCAAGTTGACTCCCTCTTAGGCTGAGGTTGTCCTTTGTAGCTATAGAGAGCTTGATCTGACTCGTTCTTGTCGTCATAGTGCTCTCGAGCCTCCACTTTTTCTTTGATGTCAATGACAACTTTATCGAAAGTCATTTCAGGATCTTTGGCCAGTAGAGTTCAGGTTGTCTGGAATAATCTTGGTAGAGAGCGTAGAAGGTACGAGATTCTCTTGTGAGACTACATGTTCGGTTCCGACATTGTACAAAGACATGAAAAAGTTCTTCATCTTCCCGATGAAGCTTGTGATATCTTAGAAAGGTAAGCTGATCTTCTAGATACATGATATGATTACGTGACTTGGCCTGAAATTTGGTGATGAGTGCATCTCGTATCTCTCTTACGTTAGAGATAGATGCAAAATCAAGGGTGATGCTATCTTCAATGGACGAGGATATGACAACTATAGCTTTTTCATTCTTCTCTTTCCACTCTCGAAGCTCCTTGCTTGTGCTGGCATGCATCTCCTCGGTTACATCCACCTAGGGCCATAAAACTTCTCCTCTCAAGATGAGGGAATTCTTCACTTTCCAGGCCAAGAAATTTGACCCGTTTGCTTGAAGAACTGTGCATCTTAGATTGGATGCTGCTGATTGAAGCCATAGTTTGAGTAACCAGGCTTTGATACCACTGTTGGAAAATAATTGTGTGTGTGTAGAACAATCTCTCTGACGCAAAGCCCAGATAGAGCCAAAGTTTTGAGCCTAGTTCTTAGGATCGGTCCCTTATAGCTAGTAGATCCCCGATATTGAAGGTGCGAGATTATATTAAATGGGTAAAACACCTCGGATCTGAGTGTGAACCTGAATTAATCAATAATGATGCCATGATCATGTGGTTTTTAGCAGGTCTACCTTAAAGGATTAGACACGAGCTTAAATGTTGAACTGATTATTTGTCCTTACAACATGCTATGGACGATACAATACAGGAGGAGAATGAAGATTCAGATGATGAACCAAAATATTGGAATGCTTCGATATACAACGGGACAAACCACTAAAACATCCACACTATTGCATCCATGAATATCAATGCAACAATAGAGTTGATGATTAATGAATTTGAGAAACTTGGCCAAAAGCAGCAGATGCAGCTAGAAAAGATGCAGTCTCAGTTTGATGAGAAGATGAAAGCATTGGAAGAGCAGCAAGAAAAGAGTACCAAAGCAGGTAAAAAATTTGCTGAAATTTTTCTAGTGGAGAAAAATAAAAAAACCTTAAGTTTCTACATATCAAAGCTTTTGTACTTTTCTTTGCTTTTCTTGTATTTTTCAGACTGCTGCAGTTTTGAACTAAGTTTCACACAGCTGCATACTTGAATTGTGTTTCGCATAGTTCACATTTTTCGTACTTTTCCAAAAAGCCCAACACTAAGTCTAAAATGACTTGGAATATGTTTTCGCCAAGCTTCGACTTTTCGGCTTTCTCGCCACTTAGTATAAAAGACTTAAAACGTGTTTCAAACCTACCTTCAGCTTTTTTGCATTTGCAATATCAGCCTCTTTTGCACCAAAGTGTGAATGAGAAGTGGAAGCACCTGTATACATGGAAAGCACAAGATAGTGACATGCAACCACAATCAGTTAGAATTAGCTTAATGTGTTCTTTTGATTACTACAATTCAGATTAATCCTATCACCTCATTCCTATATACAGGATCAATGCAGACAAAAATATGAGACAAAGCATATACACTTGCACAACAGTGTAGTGCGCGTGACTGATACATGTAATAACAAGAGCTAGGTACAATATATAGAAAATTAGTAGTAGCCAGTTTTTCTCATGAGAGAGAATACCTCTCTTGCACCAATGCGCTAATTTGGAAAACAAAAAGCGCTCAAAACTTGTTGTAAACTTAAATCTGACTTGTGAATGATAACTTCCGTTGTTTCTCAGTATATATAACTTCTGTTGTTTCTCAGTTATTGTTGCTGATTAAACATTATCTACTATTCAAAAATTATTATTAGATCTACAGTGTCAGTTTGTGGCTTGGAAGACGATTGATCATAGTTTGAAGCAGTAGCTACAACTACATAGATTGACTCTATCTGGGCTCTGTGTCAGAGGAATTGTTCTACACACACACAATTATTTTCCAACAAAAATGTCTAGTGTGCAATCCGTGTAGGGAATCACACCATAAATGAGTGTCCAACAATGAAAAGACATATGATGGATACTATTTGTCAACTGTGCAACTCTACGGGACACGAAATAATTTTTTGATCGTTTAATCCTTGAATTATCCAACAAAAGTACGCTAAGCTCAATTCTGTCTGAGCATTCAGATCTATAGAGACAGAGCGAGACGACTGATTTATATCACTCAACAAAGGTATCTTATCAATGTATATCGCTCATCAAAGGTATCTTATTATCCAGCAAAAATAACTATGGCAGTCTCCCAACTAGTCTCCCACACTTTGCCAGAGTCATTTTCTTAACGTTTGAGACACTTAGAAAAATGTGAAAAATGCGAATCTGCATTTTTACTTGTGATTCCTATCAGGCAAAAAATGCGAAAAAAGTGACACTACATTTTTACAAGGGATTCCTGACAGGTGAAAAATGCGACATTGTTTCAAACTCCGTGTATTTCTGCAGAGTATGTAAAAACACTTGTGATTTTGTAAACAGTATAAAAAACATGAGAAAATTTGCAGAACTAGATAAACAATGGATGAAGATTAAAATCGATTAGTCGATTGGTAAGAAGGAGAATAGTCCAACACTCCCCCTTAATCTGAATCCTTGAATGCCTTGACCTTCAAACTTAGTTCTACACAAAATCTTCTGTGTGCTTCCAAACTTAAAGCTTTGGTAAAAATATCTACTTTCATATCTTGTGTTCTACAATACTACAATCTGACCTCTTTGTTGAGAGCTTTGCTTCTGATGAAATGATACTTTAGTTTAATGTGCGTATTCCTAGAATGAAAGCTAGGGTTGGTTGATAAAGCAATGGCACTTTGATTATCACAAAATAATGTCGTCAGGGCATATTGATTCAGACCGATATCTGAGAGTAAGTTTCTCAACCAAATTGCTTTCTTCGTAGCTTGAGAGGCTGTCATGTACTCTGATTCAGTGGAAGATAGAACTATCAAAGATTGCTTGTGACTATTCCAGGAAGCTAGACCACTGTTGAGGAAGAATGTAAATTCGGAATGGATTTACAAGTGTCTACATCTTCTGCCCAACTTACATCTGTGTAACCATTGAGTAGATTGAGTTTGTCATTGCCGACTGTTCCATAACAAATGCAAAAGTCCATAGTAGCTCGAAGATATCTCATGACTCTGATAAGAGCCTTCCAATGTATTACACCAGGATTAGTCATAAACTGATTGAGAGAGCTGACTGCAAAAGCTATGTTTGGCCTAGTACAGATCATGGCATACATAAGAGATCCTATAATAGAATGGTAAGGATACTCACGCATCTGCTGCTTCTCATGGATTGTTTGGGGACACTGGTCCTTTGACAATTTGAGACCTGGCTCCATTGGTGAGAGAGCTAACTTGCAATTTATCAGATTAAACCTAACTAACATGTTGTAGATGTACCTCTGTTGTGTAATGTAAACCAACACCTGATTTTTGTCTTTATGGATTCGTATACGGGGAGTCGGCCTTCGGCCCTCCCCGCAGAAATGAGCCTCGCCCAGATCGGTCATGTCCAATTCGAAAGATAGCAATGTTGTATGTACATCCATTTGATGTATTTCCAAATCTACTGCAACAATGAATGATAGCAAAAGTCAAATAGAAGAATGCTTGACTATTGGACTGAAGGTTTCAGTGTAATTAGCATTGTATACCTGAGAAAATCCTCTGGCGACAAGTTGTGCCTTTCTCTTGTTGATGCTTCCATCTGCATTGTACTTGACTTTGAAAATCCATTTGCAGTCAATTACATTTTTGCTAGCAGGTAATTCAACAATTGTCCATGTATGGTTCTTGATAAGAGATGAATACTCTTTATCCATAGTTTCTTTTCAGAGATATGAATCAGGCTGACTGAGTGCCTCTTGTGGATAGTCGTCGGTTCCTAAACAAGATAGGTTGTAAACATGTCGATATACCTCTCAGGTGGTTTGCTAGTCCTTGATGATCTTTTGGGTAATAGAGGAAGTTGATTATTTCCATCATACTATAGTTGCTGATATGCAACATCATCATCTTCTGATTCGTCATTGATTTGTTGTTCGTCAAAAGTAGAAGAGCTTGGACCTTCAATGGGAATAGTCAACTGAGGAACTGGAAAGTTCAATGTGTCAGGTGAATATGAAAGGTCAGCTACATGGGGACTGCTTTTCCCTTGAGATCTTGAAACTGATCTTCGATGAAGATGACATCCCAGTTAGTGAATATCTTTGACTCGATGGGATCGAACAACTTGTAAGCTTGATCTGAAATAGTGTAGCTAATGAAAACACATTTGATACTCTGGAAGTCGAGCTTCTTCCTTAGATTACATGGTGTTTGCGCAAAAGCAATACATCCAAAAACTTGTAGGTTTGATAAAGAAGGTTTGGTACCTGTCCAAACTTCGAATGGTGTTTTGTCTAAGAGTCCTTTAATAGGACATCTGTTCTAGATATATGTCGTTGTTGAAATAGCTTCAGCCCAGAAGCACTTCGGAAGTGTCACATGTGATTACATGCACTTTGCCGATTCAACTAAGGTTATGTTCTTTCTCTCAACAGGACCATTTTTCAGCATGCTCTTTGAATTGTCTGAATTTGATGAAAGCCTCTGACTTCTATTTGATGAAAGAAACAACTGTTCTTCTGGAGAATTTGTCAATGAAAGTAATGAAATACTTTTCATCTAGCAATGGAGGAGTTTGCATAGGTCCACATATATCTGTATGAACAACATCTAACAGATCTTTTGCTGCATGCCTATGGTTTGATCTAAAAGGAATCCTAGCCTGCTTTCCAAGGATGTAGCTATGACAGAAAGGGAGATCAACCTTACCAGAAGGATAGTCAAGATCAAGAATCATGGATTGTTTGGACATGTTCAAAACAGATGCATAATTCAAGTGTCCTATGCCATAATAATGCTTTATTGACTAGAATAGAGATTTTCAAGGCTTGACTAGGCTCAGAATAACAATGTGCCAATCTATACAAGTAACCATGCCTCTTGCCGAGTGCAAGGATCTTATTACTCCTATCAATAATTTTGCATTGATCAGATTTGAATTCTACCTTATGATCTAAATCTATAATTCTACTTACTGATAACAAATTTGTAGAGAGTTTAGGAGCATACAAGACTTTTGATAGTAATTTGAATTGATTATGCTGGAATTGCAATCTTACAGTACCTTCACCTTCAATAGTGTGAGTACTATTGTCACCAAGATGAACAAATTTCTTCGTGCTGTAAGGTGTGGAGGAGTTGAAAATCTCATGTTGATTGGTCATGTGTTGAGTTGCTCCAGAATCAAGAAACCATGAATCATCCGAATTCGCGTATTTGTCTTTGACCATGAATGCGTCTTCATCCACTTCGACCTGGGGAGATGATGAAACTGTGTTTGCTTGTTGATCAGGTTGCTTGGCTGCATTCTTCGCTTGGAGAATTCGGCAATCCTTGATCTCATGGTTATTGCGCTTGCAATATCTACAAAACATCTTGTTCTTCAACTGTGGATTTGATGATTGTACTTAACTTTGAGTCAAGTTCTGACTCGTTGCAGCCTTCTTGGAGCTTTTCTGCTTCTGTCGCTTAGAGCCTTTGTAGACATATAGAGCCTGAGAGGAGGAAGTAGACAAAGTGTCTTGACTTCTTCTATTGTCTTTTTGTAGCAACATAGTGATAACTCTAGTAAGAGTTAAATCTGAGTGTGTCGATATGATCATGACCCAGTTCTCATATGTAGACGGCAAGCTTGAAAGCAATGTCATAATTGTGTCTTGATTGTCTATGACTAATCCAATAGCGGCCATCTATTGCAAGAGATTCTTAAATTGGTTAATGTGACTCTGAAGAGAATCACCAGTAGACATCTTGAATGTGAAGAATTTCCTTCGTAGGTGTAACTTAGTAGTTACGTCCCTCACATCATATAGTGAGTTCAGGATGTAGTCCCAAACAACTTTTGACGTTTTATCTTCAGCTATGTGTCCAATCTGTGTATCTAATATATTGAGAATAATAAGCGCGTAAGCTTTACCATCCTTTGATTTCCACTTTGTGTCGTCTTCAGGTTTTACTTCTATACCTGTCACAACATCCCATAACTTGTTGGCAATTAGCAAGGTCTTCATCTTAAATTTTCACAAATTATAACTGGATCCATTCAGGATGTCTGTGATCGAGAAAGAAGAGGCCAAAGTCTGTAAATTACATGAAGTTTTGTATGGCTTGAAGCAAGCTCCATGTATGATGGTATGGACACATTGATGAATATCTAATGGAGAAAAAATTAGTAATATGTGACTTAAGTTTGAGTTTTTATTTGACAAATCTCAAATAAATTGGGCAAGTAATCATTAGGAGTGTTATAATTTATGCTCTTAAGGCTTGGTGGCACTAGTTATATAGTGCCCAATTTGCTATTAAAAATGATTATCGAAGTCTAAAGTATTTGTGTGTGATCAGCTTCAATTAAAAGGTCAAAACACTAGGCATAGCTTATTGAAGAATTTTATATGGTAACTAAGTATAAATGTGTCACCCATAACAAAGTGACTCCAATGTTTTATCTCGAATAAGCAATTTACTGATATTCATGAAAGTAATGAGCAACCTTCTTGATCGTATTACAAAAGCGTTTATGAGATGAATATGCTCTCAAAGTGTGGGCTTGGTGTAGGACGAGGGATGCCTCAATCTTATATAAAGGAGAATAAATTGCCTCATTCAGTGTTAGTTCCAGTGTAGATGATGGATTCCTCTAAGTTGCCTTTGGACGAAATTTGACAAATACTATTATACACTAGATGTGATCTCGTTCATTTGTGGAGATAAAATGTGTTGAAGGATGGTTGACTATACAGGACATCCTCCACAAATGACATTCAGGTTTCAAAACTACTACTTCACATTAGTTTCAAATTTTGTTACCTTGTTCACCCTATTAGACTCTAGATTTGATGACTCTTGCTTCTAAAGTACAAGTGAGAGTTTGGATGAGTCTTTGACTTAAGAGTTTGTTGTTGGGTTCAAGGGTAACAAACAATATAAGGGCAAAACTCATTATTCTTGAGGTTGTCATTTCTTCTTTGACTTAAGAGTTTGTTGCTGGCTTGGGTAACAAAAAATATTAGGGCTAAAATTCATTACCTTGTGTGTTTGTGTCCTTCGAAGAAATGAGAATCGGCATTTTGAACACTAAAGTTTGGAAATTTCCAAAGCAGTACAAAGTTTGATTGAAAATCTTCCTGCTGTCCTCCGCCGCGTCAAGATGATGCCGTGTCGTTCGATCCTGGCTTTCAATGCGCGCGTTCAGATTGGATTTGCGTGCACGAATTGTGGCCACTGGATCAGCTGCAGCAGCCAGCAGCTGCAATTATGTGCGGATTCTCACTACATGATTTAGATATCAGTCGTAGTTGATGTTATTAATTTCAGCTGCTTCTTTTGTTTCGTAATTGCCTCACTTTTGCGCTATAAAACCAGTTTAATCACTCAGAAATGCGTCACCTGTGAGGTCTACTCAGTGCACTTTTGGGTTATATCTTCATTGATTCGATCATCCACTCAATTATAACAGTTTTAGTTAACATTGCATAGTAAAGGATAGCTATACATCCTGGTCTGTCAAAAAATTATGGCTTCCGTGATGAGATGCACAGTATTCAAGCTCTTGTATGTGCTACTTGCTTGCTTGAATTCATGTTTCTGTGCACGTCCGCATCGGGGTATCATAGGCAGGCCCGATGGGTCTCAACAACCACAGAGTCTTTGCGCTACAATGGTTCAGATCTATGGTTATCCCTGCGACGAGCACGTCGTCAGTTCTGAAAACTCTCCATAATTGTTTATATCTAGCAGTGAATTCCGTTTCGACTAGTATGGTCGTTTTTTATTTTTTTCGTCTCTTATCGTGTGCATTCAAAATCAAATTCCACTAGAAAATTTGCAAAGGATAACCATTCGTTGAATGTGAAATGAATTCTCTCTAAGACTTACATTAACGTGCTATGGATTAATCTGTCATAGGTGACAACACCAGACGGGTTTGAGCTTGCGATTCAGCATATCCCATATGGTATCCATGGAAGAACAGGAACATCCAAGGCGACAGTATTTTTACAGCATGGATTGCTACAGGTTCGTTGTTCATTCGCATCAGCTTCTAACATCCTAAAAATCTGGATGATTTCCACTTATTATTGAAGTTAACGTTTCTGAAAACCCGGTGCTGTGGCAGAATCCTCCGACTAATCTTAACTTATTTTAATTACAGGGAGGTGATAACTTTATGCTCAACGGACCAAATGAATCCCTTGCATTCATTCTTGTTGATGCGGGTTTTGACACTTGGGTGGGCAACACTAGAACTACAATTTGGAGCCCTGGGCACGTGCAGCTTTCACCCAACAAGCAGGTGCATTGCTCAGTGCTGCAATTAACCATTTTTTCATAACTATCACGACATTTCTGACTGCCATAATTGGTCAAATCCTATTTGGCACTATTTAAACTCTTTGGAAGTAGCGTCACACATATAGTTTCCTTGTGCTGCAGGCTTACTGGAACTGGACTTTTGATCACCTCATTACTTACGATCTGCCAACCATGCTTCAGTTTGTGTATGGCACTACTGGCAGGAAAATCCACTACATTGGGCACTCCCAGGTACGCCTTTGTTTTTTTCTCTTGTATATGTCCTCATTCTAATCACATGTTGGAGTCGAAATCTGGACCTCAAGCACAGGAAAGGAAGTTCTTACCGCTTATTGGAGGATCTCTCCCAAGTGCAATATTGAAATAGGAGCGAGTATCTGAATAAAAATCCTTCGATGTTCTAATTTCAGCTGGCCCTTCGGCGCTGCCTCCCTGTCTTGACATTAATTATTCTGTCTTTGTTGAAGTTTGTTTCATAACCTCAGCTGTATCTCGAGAAGTAGAACTTCATGCGACAATTGGCTGGATTATACGTCCTGCTGATTGACATGAAAGCCTCTCAAAATGGCAGTGTATTCTAGATTCTGTGTCTGTTGAAATTTACACTCTCATTTTCAGATATTTTTTCTATTTCCATTGCATGACAAAATGGGATTCCACAGGGTTCTTCAATCGCGCTCGGAGCATTGTCCCAAGGCACCAGCTTGACTGAACTCTTTGCAGCATCTGTTCTCCTTTCTCCAGTTGCATATCTCAATAATACAAAATCCTTTTATAAGGCTGCTTCCGATTTGCATTTGGATAAGGTACCACTTATAACTATATAGCATTCTCTATTGTAGCAGTCTAGCAAGGCGTATTTTATGGGGTACTGTATTTCACTGAGACGAGCTACTTTGGTTTGCAGCTCTTGACCCTCGCAGCCGTACAAGAATTCAATCCATTGAAGTAAGTGACTCACTGTACTTAATATTCAGATATATTTGTGTTTAGAGAGTATGAAACATTGTAAAGGGAAATTGTAAGTTTAGAGTTGTAACCATATTTGGAATGAACGGCGGCATGTATGAGAGGGATATAAGAGCAAGATGAACTATTATTTTTCAATCGGGAATGATAGATCTCGGAAGAAAAAATGAAGGACAGCTTAAGACTCAACATTAGTTAGAACTAGGTAGCATTGCCATCTAAGGAATACTAATTTCCCCTGCAGAGGACTAGGTGCTCAGCTATTGGACACAGTATGTGCTTCAGATAACATCCTATGCAGAGCCTTTTGGGGTAAGACATCTACTGATCTCTCTCAAATAGAGTTTACTATGTCTTGATCGTTGCAGTTCCAGTGTTCGGGAGCAGGCAAATCTAATCTACAAACATTTTTGTTCCTTGCAGCGCCTGCTAGCCACTTCAACTACAGTCGCGTTTCGTACTACACGCAATATGAACCTCAGTCTACATCAACGATAAACATTGCACATTATGCTCAAAGTAATTTACCTTCTTCTAGATCCTATGAACAAATTACTCTCTTTCATCTTCGTTCTCGGAAGACACTTGCCAGAATGGAGCCTATGAATTCTATGCTTATGGACATATCTCACAGTTTGCTTAAATCAGGCTTATTTCTCTGAGCAACAGTCTCATCATCTAATTCGTGTCTTGCAGTGGTAAGATCCGGATTATTCCAGAAATACGACTACGGAACCAAGAGTAACATGCTGCAATACTCTCAGGCAAATCCACCTATCTATGACGTCTCAAAAATTCCACAGCAAGTATCTCTTCTACTGGCCTACGGAGGAATGGATGCGCTAGCTGATGTAAAAGATGTCCAGAACCTTATGAGAGACTTAAAGTGCCATATTCAGACACTCTACATGCCGGATTATGGGCATTCAGACTTCATTGTGGGAATGACAGCAAACAAGGACGTCTATCAACCAATCATCCAGTATCTGACAGCAAATAGTCAGTAAAAGCAAGGCACTAGCCATGATCAAAACACCGATTCAGGGTTTTCAGATCACCGTACTCACCGATAGCCACAAGCAAAATCAATTATCAAACCAAATTATTTGTCTTGAACTATTACAAGAAATATAGAAAGCATCTCAACTTTACCAAAAATCAAAGGAAGAATTAGCTTCCTTTGGAGTTAAAGAGGGTTTGCTTATTCATTATAATCTTAATCTCAGAGTGTCTAGATTGGCTTAGCTCAACATAATTAATCTTGGGGGACTTCAGAATGGTAAGATTAAGTTTGATCCTCATTATTGTATGTCAAATGTAGTCCGAGTTGTCAAGACAGAAATACAATAATTTTGCAACAAATTTGGAAAAAATCATGCTTGTTGATTGTTACTAAGTCACACTTCACCACTATGATAATGCTCTTGATGAGAATGTATTAAATAGTGCTATGTAGGCCACCATGAGTATGACTTAGATGTACAAGTGTCTTTATCATTGGTGAGGTACACGAGAAGAAAAAGCCAAAAGAAGACAACGTGGTGCTTGAAAAAAGGATTGCTGTTGGATCTAGAAGTACTCCCTTTGAATATTTACATGTATTTTCTTTACCAACACTCAATTGTTTTAACCAAGCAATAACCATCCACTAGATTATTCCAAAAAAGTACCATACTACCGTACAAGCACCATTTTCATCTTCATTTTCTCTACTCCTTTACCTCTTGATAGTTGTTTGACTTGCTAACTTGACCCATACATTTATGTATATCTAGCTCTTGTCTACTTGGCCTTATCTTCCTAGTCAAATATCCCCTTCTTAAATTTTCATCTCATTTATGTTCTTGTCTGCCTACTAACTTTTTTATTTTATTCCTAGCACCCACATGAGCACTCCTAGCACCCACATGGGCACTCCTCTAGTTCTTGGGTAGAGACCCTCAATTCCTCCCTTCCATCCACTTTGTTCTCGTGGATTTCTTCATACATCTTTGATCTCT
>MU832983.1:0-63316 GCA_029204225.1 Diphasiastrum complanatum | reverse complement strand
AGTATGAAAAAGGACGTCCACCAGTATGTAACCAATTGCCAGAAATGTCAAGTAAATAAAGCAGAGCGTTTAAAGGCAGGAGGGTTGTTGCATCCCTTAGAAGATCCTCAACAACCTCCACATGAACCAGAGGAGATTCTTGATAGTAGAGAGACGCAGACTCGTCATACTCTATACCGAGAATATCTGGTTAAGTGGAATGATCAACCTGTTGAGAATGCCACTTGGGAAAGAGGCAGCGTCCTTCGCAAAATTTTTCCAGACTTTGTCTTAGAGGACCAAGACGGTTATTAAGGGGGAGGGAGTGTTATGAGCTCGTAACCAGTGCCGAACCCTAGAGAACACAGATAGGTCAGATACCACAGTCAGGGTCGTGTCCAGCGTACATGACCAACAGGGCAAGACAGTGTGAGTAGTGTGCCCCAACACGGTCCATAGCCATGGAAGGCCTAACACAGCCTAGGGACCCTGTCAGCAGGATAGGGCCCCCAGTTGGGTCCCGACGTGCAGTCGGCCACGTCAGTGCCACGTGGCCGACACTTGGCAGTAGCATGCTACCAGTCCTCACACTGGGCTAGGAGGGGCTTACTCTACATCAGGGAGTAGGCAAGGTTGGGTGGATCAGTTAGTGTTTGCCCTACTGTGGTGTTAGGATCTATTACACCGGCCTCAACACCTGGCTCAGCATATGTCTCGAGAATGCGAGCCCTCTCCGCAGAGGGGATGACTATACAAACGCCGATCCCATAGCATCCCCCTGTGGGTCCGACTCACAATCCCCCCAAATGTGCTCGGACCCGAGAGACGTTCCCTGTGAACTGCTTTCGACAAAAAGGGCAACGCCACTTTTTGTCGGGCAACTCCACCTCATCCCAAATGGGATGAGCGGCCATTTCTCTCTCTCTCTCTCTCTCTCTCTCTCTCTCTCTCTCTCTCTCTCACACACACACACACACACACACACAAAACACACATAAGCACACAAATCTAATATATCTCTCTCCTCCTAAACCCTAAACCCAAGCACGCAGACCCTAAACCCTAAACTCACACACACACCATGTCTCATACACACACAAATCCTCTCTCTCTCTCTCTCTCTCTCTCTCTCTCTCTCTCTCTCTCTCTCTCTCTCACACACACACACACACACACAAATCACCACACACATGCACACACAAATCAACTCGCACACACACACATGCACACACAAATCAACCCAAACACACACACACACACACACACAAATCATCACACCCTCACCCACCCACATGCACACACTCTCTCAAACCCCCACTCACCATGTCTCTCTCTCACTCGCCCACCATAACTCTCTCTCCCGCGCTCTCTCTCTCCTCTCTCGCTCTCCTCTTTCTGCGGCCTGTTCCGCTGCCCGCTCGCGGCCCTTATATTTTTTTTTTTAAATTATTAAAAAACGCGTCCGGGGCCTGGACGCGTTCTGGGCCCCGGACGCGTCCGGGACGCTGGACGCGTCCAGAAAAAAAAATCAAAAAAAAATAGGGCACGTCCGCCGCCGCGTCCAAGGGTTGGACGCGTCCGGGTCCAGACGCCGGACGCGGACGCACCCGCGTCCGGCCCAGACCCTCATGTCTGGTCCGACTCTGTTCTTTAGTAATTCTGTTTATTGTAGTTAATTTTCTGTTAATTAGCTGCATTTTATATCAATTAAATCCTTTGTTAAAAAACGTATTTTTTTTTTTAGGGTCCCGCTCCGGAACAGAACGCGTTCCGGAACGGGCAACTAAGCTTTCAACCAAAGACATCTCTCTCTCTCTCTCTCTCTCTCTCAACAAAAAAAATAAAATAAAAAAAGACTATAAATCATGCACCAAACTTGCATGACTTTGTCAGTTCCTTTCAATTCCAAAAGAATTGTTGCAAAATGCTTCATTCATCTAGAAAAAGCCAGCTTGGTCGAATCCAGACAAGGAAAATTGATGATATTTAGTTCAAAAAATCAATAATAGTCGCAAAGTGATCCCCACTCCCGAAATTTAAAAACAAGAAAAACTTCAGACACTAGTAGAAGTCCATGTTAGTTGTATTGAGCATAGAGTCATGAAAAAGTGCAAAAGAAAGGGATTGTATCACTTTCTCCTCAAAGTCCAAATTTAAAGAATACAATGTTCAAGTGCAATTTCAGACAAAAATCTGGTATGATTTGTTGTGTATTCATACAGTTAGCTCAAAGACTTTCTTGTTAGGTTAAACATCCTTCTGCAGCAGATACACAGCCATGTTACATGATGATATCACACTTGTTGACGACAAAGCCAAGAAAAGAAGATAAAACAAGGAACATAATCTTTCCACAGCAAAGCTCATATCTGAGGCAAACAGTGTTCATCTGGAACTTCCTAAAAGAATTCAACACGTTTCATGATAAATTCATTATGTTTGTGTGACAATTACAGCGCAAACTGCAACAATTTAGGTAAAACAACCAGAAGACAAAGTAATTCATGGCCTATGTTTCTTGTTTTAGTGCATGAACTAAGAGATAACTGGCAGATATATATGGCCCGTATCTGTCCACACTGCAAGGCTCTTACAGCACAGTCATCAGAAGCCAATCACTTTATGGAGCTTGCATAATGAGTACACGATCTCTCTAGAGAACCCTTTGATGCCCCACTGATCTAAAGTTGCGACAACCTAACTAGCAACCTACAAATAAGCACTCCTCACATTCAGCTAAAAGATAATCGTATCTGATTAAACCTGGATAGGAGCACTGCTTTCTAATGGAAGGGAAAAGTTCCATCATGCACGTTAATTTGAAAATTGCTAAACCGCTTGCAATGACCTTATTTAGGGCAAAAACCGACACTTGCATAGCTTTCAAGCTGTGCAATATGAACACCCTAATGTAGAACTGTAGCATTGTACATTCGCATCCTTGAGTAAGTTTATCCAGATTTCATTGATTAATAGAAATATCAACCAGGGTGATTTCACAAGTAGCAATCATAAAATTAACTCTTATAAACACAACATACAAAGAAGAAAGTTTTGATGAAGGTTGAAAGACTGGCAAAAAATTTACATATTTTTTACAAAGAACTTACTAGAAGGGGGGACAAGGCTACAAGTTCCTAGTCAAGTATTGACTTTACTGAATAATAAATTCCAATAGAATTTTTGCAAACAAACTCAAAGATAGCAACATTTGAGCATTTAGCAAAACACAAAATTATAAAACTTCCATGAAACTTACAAAGGATTTCCTCCTTAACAAAAAAAAGAAAAAGATGTAAAAATCAAAAGATAAAAGAAGACGCTTTCATCAAATCCAAAGCCACATAACTGAACTTTAGCGTAGAAATATTGCTAGAGTCAACGGAAAATGAAAAAGAAATAGAAAACAAGGTAAAGCAAATTTTAACCACATAATAAGAACTTGAAATGCCCTGAAAATGGCCCAAAGATCATCTAGAAACTTGAAACAGCCTAAACCATTGAAAATTTTTCTTTCTATTCAAGGCAAACCTTGAAGTCGGCCCAAAAATGGCTAGAGAACAAAGATTCCTAGTCAAGTATTGACTTTACTGAATAATAAATTCCAATCGAATTTTTGCAAACAAAGATAGCAACATTTGAGCATTTATCAAAACACAAAATTATAAAACTTCCATGAAACTTACAAAGAATTTCCTCCTTAACAAAACAAGAAAAAGATGTAAAAATCAAAAGATAAAAGAAGACGCTTTCTTCAAATCCAAAGCCACATAACTGAAGTTTAGCTTTCCATTTTGATAACAAACCATGGACTCTAAACCATTCCGTGATATGGTAAATGGACTTGGTAATACTGTTGGCTATAGATTTTGATATTATACATTGTTTGAAGGACGACAAAATTTAGTGCCTTCACAAATAGACTTCAAAAAAAAACTGTCAAAAAGTTGAAGGCTTCTTGTCAAAGTCCTGGTACTCTTGTAGGGAAGGCCATAGCAAGTAGAAATATTGCTAGAGTCAACAGAAAATGAAAAAGAAATAGAGAACAAGGTAAAGCAAATTTTAACCACATTATAAGAACTTGAAATGCCCTGAAAATGGCCCAAAGATCATCTAGAACTTGAAACAGCCTAAAAACTTGAAATTTTTTCTTTCTATTAAAGGCAAACCTTGAAATCAGCCCAAATATGGCTAGAGAACAATTGAATAAAGCATTTACAGCCACATTAGAAGCCAAAAACATTATGTTTGCATTTTTTGGCCCTTGACTCCTTGAAAATGTTTCAACGACATACTCTTTCGAATAGGACATTTTCTAATAACTATGTCCATGGTATGAGACGTTCACGTTGGGGAGTCTAGAACAAGATGGGGAGTCAAGACGTTCAACTAAGAGTACCTTGGTGGTAATAACTACATACTTTTTGGAAGTTTTATAATGTCGGGTGATATTTTTTATTGAAGGTTGTAGATAGAGTATATTAATGTTAACACAATTCTATTGCTTAAAAAAATTCCTTCTTTTAAGTATGGGAAAATCGCTTCTCAATTTCACACGTTTTCTCATCACTGTGCCAATAGAAATACTTCTATTACTACTCCACAAGGGTCAATCTCTTAAATCATGAAAAAGTTCTAAATGGTTTTGCCTTTGGTATTTCAGCTTTTGTTATGATCTAGATGATCGATTCTTTGGAAAGGTAGGAGCTAAGTCACTTGGTTTATTTCTAGTTTTTTGTAGATTGTGTATTTTTTGTTGACCACATAAGGTCCATGGCATAGATGCACAAAAACGCGTTTCTGAGGAGACGCGTTTCTGAGAAACACGTTTCGCAGACCAGAATCGTACTTAAAAAAAAATAAATAAATAAAAATTTGAAAGATAGCTTATGGCTGAAATTTTTTTAGGGGATCAATGGTCAAACCAGCGTTTTGCCTCTTAGAAGTGTAGTAGATGGGGCACAAACAGATCTTATTTTCAATAGCTATTTGGTTGTTATTTGCTCTGGTTTTCAATAAATGCTCAAGAAGTTCGGCGGGGCGGTAGCCCCCTGAGAAACAGGGGGTTCGGAGGGCGATAGCCGCCAAGAAACAGGGGGTCCGGTGGGGGGTTTGGGGGGTAGCCCTGACGGTAAGGCCTCTTCATGATTTGGCCTTCCAACTCCCTGAGCGAAAACACACTTACTAGGACCATCTGTGATCGTAACGAACAGGCTAGAGGTTAGTTTTGAATTTTTATCCTTGACAGAACCCAACATGGATGAATGCATCTGAACTGGACCATCCTGTAGGAAAGCAAGTGTCAAGTCACCAAGATCTAGTTATCAATCAATCTCCAAAACAAGAGAGAAGAGGCTGGGCGCCCAACACTAAGAGAGAGAGAGAGAGAGAGAGAGAGAGAGAGAGAGAGCGAAAACAACAACAAGAGCAATAGAGAGTAATGCTTAACCAAAACTGTAACATGAAATACACAATGAGCATCTAAGTACTCTACCTGGATGTGGCCAAATGCCAACAAACCCTAAGCTTAACCACTTACTGATGTAGGGCACCCCCAAAAGTCAAGATAGGGCCCCTAAGAAAATTAGACCCCTTAGGACCCACGAGTCAGTACATGACCAAAATTGGGTCCAACTGAACTTAAGACAAACTTAAGATGGCCTAAATAACTAAATACCCATGGTTACACAAATCTCGACCTTTTGGGTCAAAGTAACCTATGGATTAACTTTAGCATAGTCATTTATTTCTAACACCCTCCTTAAAAGACAATGCAAAAACTGAAATCTTCACTATGTAATAAAACCAACACGTGGTATTAAATTTAAAGCTTTGCATAAAGCTTCAAATCTGACTCTAGGCAATGCCTTAGTGAAGAGGTCCGCAATATATCCTCTGTAGGAGAATACTCAAGTAAAATGTCGCCATCATGAAGTCTCTCCCGAACAAAGTGATGATGGATCTCGATGTGCTTCGTCCTTGCATGAAAAACAGGATTCCGTGCCATGGCAATAGCACTTTGACTATCACTCAAGATAAGAGTGGCTGAGGGCTCGCCAAACTTCATGTCAACAAGTGGTCTTCTCAGCTATAAAACACTCCGTTGTGGCTGAAAATATCGCTCTATATTCTGCCTCACTAGAAGAAGTAGCAACAATGGGCTGCTTTTCACTTGACCAAGAAATTGCAAAATTTCCATAGAAAAAGCAATGTCCACTTGTAGAGCATCTAGTGTCTTGATCTCCACCCCAATCCGAGTCACTAAAACCAAC
Organism: Diphasiastrum complanatum; assembly: GCA_029204225.1. Taxonomy (NCBI): domain Eukaryota; kingdom Viridiplantae; phylum Streptophyta; class Lycopodiopsida; order Lycopodiales; family Lycopodiaceae; genus Diphasiastrum; species Diphasiastrum complanatum. The sequence continues at coordinate 57,065 of MU832983.1, read as the reverse complement.
CAAACATGCATCATCCAAAGCAGGAAAAACCAGTCCATAACTTCTTGTTCCTTGAAGATATCGAAAGATCCTCTTCAACGCTTTCCAATGTGATGTCATCGGGGCATGCATGAATTGACTCATTAGTGAGACACTATAAGAATGTCCGGTCTTGAATTACATAGGTAAATGAGACAGCCAATAGCTTGACAATATAAAGTAGTGTCAAATGATTCACCATCACCTTGACTACTTAATTTCAGACCTGTCTCCATAGCTGTAGCAACCGGCTTGCAATCTTCCATCTTGAACCGCTTCAAAATCTGCCCAATGTAGCGTTCTTGAGAGATGAAAATTCCAGTCCCTTCTTGCACAAATTCAAGACCAAGATAAAAGTGCAATAGGCCTAGATCTGAGGATTCAAAAACCATACCAAGATCAAGTATTACGGCATCAATCTACTGCTCATTACTTCCCATAATAATAATATCATCAACATAAAGCAAAATAATGATGATATAATCTAAAGTATGCTTGACATAAAGAGTAGATTCGCTAGGACTATTAGTAAACCCACGATCACAAAAATAGGCATCTATCTTTTGATACCACATCCTCGAGGCTTGCTTCAGTCCATAAAGTGCCTTCTTGAGGAAGACAAACTTTATCTTCTTGGCCTTCAACCAAAAAACCAACAGGTTGTTGAAGGTACACTTCCTCATTGAGATCACCATTGAGGAATGTTGTCTTTATGTCAAGTTGCCGCAAACGCCAACCAAAATGGGCAGCCAAAGAGGTTACTACCCTCATGATAGTCATCCGAGCGGTAGGAGCAAAAGTCTCCTCATAATCAATCCCCTTTTGCTGAGCATAGCCTTTGGCAACAAGCCTTGCCTTGTACCTTTCAACGGTACCATCTACCTTATACTTGATTTTGTATACCCATTTAGAACCAATTGCCTTCTTCCCATGAAGAAGATCAACAAGAACCCAAATCTGGTTCTTCATGATGCCCTTCCGGCTGCTCAATAGTAGGAATGTCTTCTACCATATTAAATGTCTTCAGCTTCTTTAAACTTGCAAAGTTAAAAATCGAGATGCCCAAACCTTGCATGCCACAATTCAGCCAACTCCAATGATTGTGATGTAGAAGTAACAAGACATGTAGAGGGAATTCGTCGCTCATAGGTATCCATAATGAATAAGCCAACATGCATTGTTCCCAAAACAATAATCAAGAGAGATCTTTTAGGATCCTTGACAAGACACTTATCTTCTTTGAACTCAACAACTAGTCCTTGCTTTAACATAGTTGAAACCGAAAAAAGATTCTTCTTGATCCCCGGAACATAAAGCACATTCTTAATGTACTTTTCTTCACCATTAGGCAGAATGATGGCTACAATTCCAATTCCATGAATAGAATAAGATGCATTATCCACACATTGTACCTTGCTTCCATTTTGCACTTTCACTAATTTAGTGAATGCTTCTTTGCGAAAAGTCATATGACGAGTAGCACCACTATCAATCACCCATTCAATGGGCTGAAAATCAGCAACTTGCAAAACAGAACCTGAATTCCTCATAGATGTAAAAGTACTAGTAGAAGCAATATTAGAGACAAAAGCATAGTCTTGGTTGAAGAGATCACCATTAGCTTCAAGCTCTTGCTCCAAAGTAGCAAGTGAAGCACTAGTATCAATTCCTTTACTCTCCTCTTTTGCAAGCTTCTTCTTACAATCCTTGATGAAGTGCCCGTACTTCTTGCAATAATGGCACTTCCCTTTCTTCTTTTGAGTGTTGCTATTTGCCTCCAACGGGCTTTTGCTCATCCTTGGAAGGAGGCCCCTGAGTCAGTACATGACCAAAATTGGGTCCAACTGAACTTAAGACAAACTTAAGATGGCCTAAAATACCCATGGTTCCACAAATCTTGACCTTTTGGGTCAAAGTAACCTATGGATTAACTTTAGCATAGTCATTTATTTCTAACACATCCTGCACCCGAAACAGTCGGACTAATAATGCTCTTAATTAGAGCTTTCATCTGATACCCATATTGCCCAAAAAAAAACCAAAAAAAAAAAAAAAAAAACATTTCCGGAATTTTTTTGATTTTCAAAAACGCGTTTCTGAACCGCGTTTCTGACCGCGATTCTGAAACGCGTTTCAGAAACGCAGTGCATCTGTAGTCCATGGTAGTAGTTTAAGTTTATTGTTACTTTTGGATTTGGTAATGAGTTTCTTTGATTGTTTTTGATAATTGTCATTTAATTCTTGGTCTACTTTAGGACAATCATAGAATCGTTCAAAATCAAAAAACCATTTTTTTTGGGACCAAATCTTTCCAATTCAAATCGAACCCAAACGATTCATTGACAAATCGCAATTCGTGGAAACAATAGTAGAATCCAACCGGATTCACTTTCAGTTCTGTAACTATTCACCAATCACTTTGACCTAAGCACCTTGGCTTTGGTCACATACCACCAACACCCAAGCCTCACCCTTGCTCATACTAAGCATCTGGCACAATGCCACAATCTATCTAGGCATCCTACTAGAGAATATAACATAACCACCATGGCCCTATAGTCCACATTGGCTAGTTCAAGACAAACTCTTCACTATCTAAAGATGCTAAGGTAGAAGCATTGCCCTACATCAAATGGTTCCTACGCACTCTTACCTACAATCTACTCAAGATCTGGCTACTTTTCTCTCCCCAATCCATGCTCCAAATTCACATTTGAAGTGCATTCCTTATTGAAGCTTGTTTTTACCTCATTCACTTGCATGTCTAGTCAAGAGTATCCAAAACTAGTTTTTTACATTAATAGTTGGCTGCAATATATCACTCTAATGACACCCTTGTCCAATCATCGTGGTTGCTTGTAAAGAAGGCTTATGATTTTTGTTCGTTGATAGAAACCCAACTTCCAAGTAACCCCATTTTTCAACTCGTCACTTGAACAAACCAGCTTCAACAAGCCTTCTTCTATTGGAATTGCTCTACTTTGTTATGCTACCAAACAAAGAACAACTTGCAACAAATCGTGGCTCTCCATAGAAGCTACCCATGTCGGAATACAAGATTGTCCAAAGCCTTCTTCACCATGAATCCACCTATAAAAAATACTTATTCAATGGAGATATGAACTGTACCCCTATCAATTGATCAATCTAAACAAGCTGACTTAAAAGTTCTCTCTAAGAGTTGCACAAAATCTCTCTCTAAACAATGTGTTCTCTCTAAAAGAAGGCTCTTCTCCTGAAAAAATGGCTCAAACACTAAATGTCACAAGTTTGACTCTTGAAGCTCGTCTCGCAATGCTAGCTAGTGATATAATGAATGTTCATCCCAACCATATACCACTATTTCAAGGCTAGATTTTTTATTCCAATATCTGGTCACTCAATCCCATCAAGGATGATCATGCCTTAACTTTCCTAATTTTCTGACCCTTATGGACTAGCGTAGATCAATTTACGAAAATGCCCTAAGTTTGAGTTGAATTTTATGGTGATTACGTGACGTATGAAATCCAAGTGGTAGCTTGATACAGAGAGCATCACCTGGCATATACCAGCGGAAGGGTCATTCTAATGCACTGTGTCGTGTGAAGTGGTACCAGAATGAAAAAAATATTTCAGGGTTTCGAAACGCTTCTACCCGGAAAGAGTTACTTAGCTTACTGTGTATGCTTTGCAACATGGAGCTAGTGAAGCTTCTTCTTGTCTATGTGCATCAGTTCGAAGGCATCGGTCATCTAATGATAAGTAATAAGTAAAAGCTCGTGTATTTATTCTAGGGTTTTGTATTTGGGTCAAAATAATTGAGAAACCAAGCAGGGGGCTTACCTCCTGTGCTACTATGAGAAGGACCAAAGGCAGAGCTAGCTCTGGACACCAGAGTCTGCGGATTCTTGCCCCCGGCCAAGCTAAACCGGATTCGGCTTGATGAGCAAGCGATTGCTGAGAAGCCGCTTCTGTATTTCAAGACATTACCAGAAAATTGAGGAAATTGGCGCAGCGTGAGACAAGATGACGATGATGATGGTGAAGGTACATAGGAGGAAGGGACACGACAAGAGAGGGCTGGCATCGCAAGGCTGTCGACAAGGCCAGCCATATCTCTTCTGCTGCTGTTCTCCTTCTTCTTTTTCTTCCCCCTCTTCTTTTTTTCTCTCTCAATGCTTCTTTCTTTTTATGTTTATGTTTTTATGCTTCTTTGTTTTTATGTTTTTATGCTTCTCAGTGGATCTTCTTTGACTCTTCCTTGTTAATTATTTTATTATTTATGGTATAGAGGTGTGATTATGGACTTTTGAGCATAGATTCTCTCTCATGTGAAATATTCTGGTCTCGTCTCAATGTCTCAATGAATGTTTGCCATGTGGTGAACATTCATTTGTACCTTTGAGCACATGTTTGAAGTTTAAAGCATGTTGTTCATAAGATTATGAGCAAGTCACACAATTAGATTGGTTGCTTCGCAAGTTCACATTGGTCCAACTGACATACATTGCATTTGCAAGCCACAAGAGACTCGCCTTAGGCTAAAACTGCCACAGGGAGGCGTACAAGTTGTATGCCCCCTGCTGCCCTCCCGGTTCCTGGCTGCCCCGGCCACCGGCGCCTGGGAACCTGCCTTTTCCCTGTGCCTAGCTCTCGGAGCGCCACATGGCAGCTGTCACGTAGTCCCATAAGCATAGGGGGGAGTTTGCCAGTGAGCCATGTACCTGCAGACTCCCCCGTAATCATGCATGTGTGGGTGCCTGAGAGAGGGTGCATGGGCTGGTGGTGCCCAGGAGCAATGGGCGCTGCTACCCTGGACAGGTGGCATCGCGCTAAATGAGGGGATGAAAATTTTTTCCCAAGCTATCCGGGTTGACGTTGGCAACCGCGGGTTCCGGCGGTACGGGGCACGAGGACTGGTACATGCATGTGCGCGATATATTCCGGGCGAGAGACTCTCCCTCCCCAAGAATTTGAAAACTCATTTGAATTTTACATATATGAGGACATGAACTTCCATTTTAGGAACAAGGATGTTTTCACACACAAAAGGACCATGTCCACTAGAGTTACCCTTTCAAAACTACTCCTCACATAATAGGAGTTGAAGTCTTTCACATAGGGCCACTTAATGGAAGGAACTTCAACTACTCCCCCCATTAACAGGAGTTGAAGTCTTTCACAAAGGGCCACTTAATAAAAGGAACATCAACTACTTTCCACATTAATAGGAGTTGCGGTCTTTCACATAGGCCCACTTAATGGAAGGAATTTCAAGTAGCCTTAATTTAAATTTGGAGAGTGTGAAAATGAATCTCTTTGGATCAGAATATGTTCACTTGTCAAGGGTTATAAAGACGAGGGACATCCCCTGGCAAAAGCACTTATCCCATGTTGGCATTCTTTTTTGCCATCTAGGGCTAAGTCTCACCTCAAAAGGTGTGTCATAAAACGTGGGAAGCGGAAGCTTGAGCTTAGGCGTGTAGGAACGGAAACGTAACAGTTATCAATAGAAATATTTAAGATGAGTCATTCATACAAAATTGCGCAAATGAACAATATAGTAGTGAGACAAAAATTGCACTCTGATTAATATCAACAGCAAGTACAATGGCCTGAAGTGATAACTTCAGCTTGTTGAGCCTGATAACGTTGCTATAAAAGAACTCTGATTATAATGTAAAAACACTTGCATTGCTTGATTCAGCTAGTAGTATATATATTTACAAGCGTCTTCAAAAAATATCTTACAAGCATTTAATGTTATTTACGTCAGTCTTTGTATATGTACAAAGTGGGCAACCGCCTTTGGGATATTTAGTGGTCCAGTTGTTTTTAGGGTTGATGATAAATTGGTGACGTCAATCTGCCTTTGTTGGAAAAACCTGAAAAACACGAAGGTGCCCTTGAATAGAAAAAGCATGTAAATCCCGAAGGTGCGAAAATCCCGAAGGTGTCTTTAAAGCAAAGGAAGAGAAATGCGAAAAACCCAACAGTGCCTTTAAAATGGATTTTGGTCACAGTGTTGCATTTTTCGTGAAGGTGCAAAAATCCGACAGTGTTGCTTTTTTTTCGAAGGTGGAAAAACTCAACAATGTCGCTTTTTTCCGACAGTGCAAAAAGACGAAGGTGCCTTAAAATGATTAAGGCACAAAAAATCCCTAAGGTGCGAAAAAGGCAAAAAGGCGACAGTGCCTTGAAACAAATTTTTTTTTTAAGAAAAACGAAATTTTTGAAAAAATGCGAAGATCCAAAATATGTTGTCGCCCTTCAGCTGTTTTCAGGATGCTCATTACTTGAATGATTTGTTAAGGCTGAGCATAAGAAATCTAACATTGCCCCTTAATGTGGATCCTGAAAAACTTTGATCTTCAGATTTAACATATCATTAAATCTGAGATGTTGCTCCTTTGATAGAGCCTTTGTGAAGTTCTGCTGCCATGTAGTTTGTTCTGCAAAAAACCAATTCTACTTCCTTGCTATGCACTTTCTCTCTAAGGTAATGATACTTGATTCGAGAGTGAAATCTTGGATTGAGAGATAACACTATTGTGTTTTGATTGTCACAATAGATTATAGGAAGTGTTTGTGCAAGGTTGAGGTCTGCAAGTAGTTGCCTTAGCTAGATCGCCTCTTTGGTTGCATTTGTAGCAGCTATGTATTCGGATTCCGTTGATGATAATGCAATCGAGGTCTGCTTCCGGCTATTCCATGAGATTGGGCCTTGGTTGTATAAAAATACAAATCCAAAAGTTGATTTTCTGGTATCGATATCTCCTGCCCAATCCGCATCTATGTAGGCTTCAAGGATATTGGTAGTTTGGCTGCCTCCGTAGCAGATGCTAAGAATTTTTGTTGCTTGGATGTACTTCATGACCTTTGTTAGCGCTTTCCAGTGAGTTAAGCCTAGATTTGATAGGAACTGGCTAAGTGTACTGATCGAATATGCAAGGTCTGGTCGCATGCAGATCATTGCATACATCAGTGAGCCGATGATGGATTGAAACGGGTAGCGTTTCATTTCCTCCTTTTCTGCCTCAATTTGAGGAGACTATTCCTTTGATAATTTTAGTCCAAGGTCAAGTGGAAAGTGACTTTATTTGCATTTGGCCATACCATACTTTTCCAACATGTTGTTGACATATCATTGTTGACTGATAAAAATCAATCTGCTGGGTTAATCTCGTTGGATTTGGATTCCGAGACAATAGTGGGCTACACATCTTGTATTCCTGGGCCAACATGCATTTGGTATCCTTCATCAGATTCAGATCATTACTGAATAGCAGTGTATCATCTACATAGAGAGTGATGATGATGAAGCAATCTGATACAGACTTGAAGTAGACATTCGAGTCTGCTGAGTTCGGAATAAAACCATTCTCTATCAGAAATGTGTTGATCTTCTGGAACCAGGCTCTGGGTGATTGTTTCAGCCCGTAGAAAGCCTTGTGGACATGAACTGAAGTTTTTTGTGCTTTACCAAAATCTCAAGTGGGAGTTTCCATGAGTGATATATGCACAATTGTTTCCTCCCCTTCTAATTTTCTCTCTCTCTCTCTCTCTCTCTCTCTCTCTCTCTCTCTCTCTCTCTCTCTCTAGCTTCGAGACCTTGCCCTTAGTTTCTGGTAAAATGTGTGACAAAGATGAAGCTAGTCGTGCGGCTGCAGTAGCTAGCAAGTTCAAATCAGCACCTCCAGGATTGGATTGGTTTAAGGCTATTAAACGAGTTATACGTGATCCTAATAGCGGGTTGGCCTTGATGAACGTCGAGCACGAAGATTCGGGCAGGGTGATGCGACTGTTGGAGGAGGATCCTTCGCGGTTACAACAAACCGGTGACGAGGGCCGCACTGCATTGCATGTATTTGTTCTTGACAGCCGCGCAGATTTAGTGAAAAAAGTGCTATTAATGTGTCATGGCCAGTGGAGGGCGTCATCGTCATCATCATCTCACCAGGAGGACGCTGCTGCTTTTACTGTGCAATCTAGTTGAAGCAGTTGATCGCTCATGTAATGAGACTGCGTTCGGGTATGCACTACTCGTTGGGATCGAACAATTGCCGAAACATTAGTCAGAGGTTATCTGGGCAAGGAGTATTTTGAGATCAGAGAGGATGATGCCAGACGAACAGACGAGCGTGATGCCACACTAAGAGAGCAACTACGGTCCATCACCAAACAACTGCCCAGCATCTTACAACACAGATTTCCACACTCAGAAATTCACATTAGATTGTTGGATGCTGTTGTTAAAGAAGTTAGAGAAGGAAATGAAGGGGAAGAGTGTGCCTTCTATCACTTGTGTTACGGCTATTTTATAGAACGAATTGAAACTAGTAATGATATATTTGTTCGTGTTCGTGAGATTATGAATGCTGTTAGTGAGATCATGGATGCTATAGTTGAGGAGGTGAAGAAGGCTGATAATGGGCCTTCTCTTGTACGTTCACACACACACACACACTTTATCATCCATATATTTTACAAATGAAGTAAATATGGGCCGACCTGTAGGGAAGGCCCGAGGGGCTGGGCCTTCCCCTGCGTAATGACAAGTCTAAATTTTTTTATCTCTCATTGATTCTTGACAGAACGTTGATGATGTGCTGATGATGTTATTGAACGATAAGAATTCTGGGCCAGTTCATGGACAAAATCGTTGATGCTTTTATCATGGATCAAAATTCTGGAGGTGCAAGCAAATTCCACCTCTGGAGGTGCATCAAAAATACTAAAAAAAAATTCAACTTTGGCATTACGCTCTATGCAAAGCATTGATGCCAAATACTTAATGCCTAAGTGCTCAGGTTTCCTTTGTATTTTGGAGGCACCTCTCCCAACACAATGTTCTTGTGAATTTTCGAACCAGAATTTTACGTGATAATTCTTCCATAATCAACCAATCAAATGTTGACACATAGCACATGAGCATTCCGATGGAATGTGCATGTAGACACCGGAATGTGCATGTGCTATGTGGCAGCCTCTCATTGGCTGTCACGTGGAATGTGCATGTGCTATGTGGTAGCCCCTCATTGGCTGTCCACATGCACATTCCACCGTAAAAAATTTTGCAATATAAAAGTGAAAAACAAAAAAAAAAAAAAAACGCGTGCGGTCGTACGTCTTGTATCGTACGGCCTGGAAAAAAAAAAAAAAAAAAAAAAAAAAAAAAAAAAAAACTTACCTTCGCACATTGGCATTACAAAGTAGATGATGTGTTTGATCTTTTTAGAGACCTAAGTGCCTTACACTTAGTGGGGGAGAAGGCCCTGCCCCCCGCGTAATGCTGGGGTGCGAGGGTAGCTTACAAGGGTGGCATTTTGGCTAAATAGCTAGTAAGCCAGCTGTGAAGGGTGTTAATTCTTGTAGACTCAGCTAGTAATCTAGTTGTCATGGTAGATTCCAGCATTATGTCTTAGTAAGACAGCTGGCTTTTCCAAATACAAATTGTGGTTCAAACTTGTGCTAGTGGAGGTGCTTCCAAAACACAAAGAAAACCAGAGCACACAACATTACAGTGTGTTAAACAACAATGTGGATATTGTGAAGTTCATCGCATAAACGACAACGTGAAAAGTCAGAATTCGAACATAGATATTGTGAATTCCATCGCAAGGGGTGAGGTATCAGTTGGTAGTGGAAAAGAAAAGATGGATGTGGAATGGGCACCTCTACAAATGGCTGTAGTCCTGGGAAACATGGAAATATTGAAATTCCTTCTTGAGGTAATTAGACTACATAATTATATAAAAAACATTTACTAATCACACTAATTACTTCCTTAAGAGGCCTTTTATGCAACTTCTTTTATCCAATTTACATAATTTCATTCCACACATAATGGATACACACATGACAATAATTTAGCTATGATCTGCAAAAATCATTACAACTTGAGCCTTAAGCTAGGTATAACTATTGCATAACGGAAAATTGATTTGTCTCATGAGCTAGCTAATGGGTGAATTTTTCTCAAGATGACAGGGTATACGATTTGGGAAGAGTACAAAATATTTCATATCCTAAAGACTGGTGGACTACTCGTGACCCTGCACTACATCTCGTCGCTTATAGCGACAACGCAGAAGCTGTAAAACTAATCTTAGACAACCAAACATTTGACCCCATGGTCAAATATAAAGGTTGTAGTGCATTACATAGAGCAGGAGGTAAATCAACTGAACGACACTTCCAATGTATTGCATATTGTGCGGATTTTTACACTTGGCATAAGCAAACCCACAAGAGGAGAATATATGTACAGGAAAACTCAATCATTAGAAGATACATTGAAAAAAAGAGCGGTATAAATTTCTTATTACAAGCAGGTCTTAACGTATGGAATGAAGATGGTGGAGAACACCCTACTCCTGACTTATCAGCATCTGAGGAGGATATCACCTGGTGGTATGAGAAAGTAGATAATGTGACTAAAGATGCTAAGAATAGCCTCTCTGTTGCAACAAATGTCATCGCAGTAACAACAACATTGGTTGCAACTGCCTCATTTGTGGGGCCGCTACAACCTCCCTTGGGGTATCAAAATGATACATATATAGACTATGAGCTTCTCCCAGTGAGAATCTTTATAGTTTGTAATAGCTTATCATTTTACCTTGCAGTTGCCGCTATCATGTTGTCCATGATTCCATCACTTCCTATGTCACAAGAACCAATATGGACTGAGTTGCAACGTATTCAAAGAACTGTGATTGTGGCTGTATACATGTTTTTGTGTTCTTCTTATACTTTTGAATAGTAAATCTTGTATTTTATAGAATTTGAGTTGTGAGAAATGTTTAATACGATCCAAATAAAGTAATCTCCTTACATTATCACTATAAGCAGACGTTCTAGAAACAACATTACTCGGGGGAGGGGAGAGGGGTAGGGGGAAAAAACGTTAGGAGTATTAAAAGTAGGACAAGGAGAAGGAAGGAGAGGAGGTGTGATCACAACTTGTGGAATGTAGCAATCTAGATGAGGAGGTAGATGATGTAATATAGGTTTCCAAACTTTCAAACCATTACAAACATAAGGTATAATGTTTTTAGGTTTAGAGTGGGCTCTTTACAACATGGGAGGTTTTTGGCAAAGTTTCTACTCTTTCGTAACTTGGACTCACTCTCAAGAATATAACGTCTGTGAAAAATTGCCTACATTGGCAAATCTAGCCATGTAGAATATTGTACATATTGTCAATATTTCTTGTTAGTCACTTGTATGGCCAAAGTGCCACATGGCAATCTACAGCTTACCACAAGTCAAGAGGAGTGGTTGTGTCCATTTGGTAATGATTCCTACTTTGTAGGACCTAGACCTTGATTTATGATGAGATTTGTACCTACCATGCACCTACCAAGCATGACTCTAGGATCTAGGCTAGGGTTTTCACTTTAGGACAAGAAAGTTGAGTCTACTTCCTTATTTCATGCTGGATTTTCACCTAACTTTGCAAAGGAAGTGTCTTTTACTATGTATTTCCATTCTCCATAGTGAGGAGATAGAAACTTTTTGGAGCCTCAAGAAGAAACTCGAATTTTCTCTCTTTGTATGATATGTGATTGATTCCAATGAAACCCAGCTTTGGCACACATTTGTGGAAAAAGTACAAAAAGGACCAAGAGTGGATCCTAATCTGATCCTCAAGAGGGATTGGATGTTAGATTTACTTGATCTATCAATCTACATAAGATTAAGATCAATCTAGATCAATTCTAGACATAAAATCTAAACAAGAACAATCATTTATTGAAGGTAAATGTACTTGCTGGTTTCACACGTGTGAAACCCTATCAGGGTATGGACAACAACCTGAAAATCAAGTACACATTGATAGAACCTCAAAACAATCAAAACAAATGTAGACAAATGGAGAGAATCACTCAAAATTGCTTCCTAAACCAAGATTGGTGTCTCACATTGATTGTGGCCAAATGTGGATCTATATATACAATAAGTGGGAGCTCGTGTTACTGATTATCTTTTTGATCCCACATGTGTGAAGGTGCTTTGTCATATGATGATTCATCATGCAAAACTGACACTTGGACAAAACCTTCTATTTTGAGCAATTTTGGTCCATTTTCCTTCTATATGGAGATCTACTTGAAAATCTTCTAGAAGTCAAAATTTGTCTACTTCAGCTTATTCCACACATGTGAGCTGTCCTCTACACATGGGATGTGACACCTAACCAAAGGATGTGGCTTATGCAAGCAATAGATTGATGCCATGTGTCATATGTCTAGAAAACTAGTTTTTGGCCTTTTTAGCCTCTAGAACTTGAATTAAATCATATGTACAACCTATATGATTATGGTACATGACAAGTACACTATTTTCACACGTGAGAACAGGCTCCACACATGTGTGTTTATCTATATACAAGATTTTTGGCCTCTACCAAGCTTATTTTTGCATTTTTCACAACGTTAACCTCTGCCCACAGGCCGTACAATAGCTTGATTTTCACACGTGTGAACTTGGAATTTAGTTCTTGATCAATGTTTTGATTGTCTCTACTTGTTTTCTATCAAGCTGCTAAACTAGATCTTGTTTTTGGTTGACTAGTATCTGATAGATTGTTAATCAAGCACACAATCAACCTTATGGATCATTCAAAGATCCATTTATGGTCTTTAGTATTATACTTTTAACATGGTATTAGATCCATGTACAAGGCTATTGATCAATGTTTAAGACTAATCCAATTTTAGCAGGTTTTTGGTGAGATCTAGCTCAAGATCTAAGATCCATTTTTATTAGTACATTTGGATGTGCATTGTACTAGTTCTTTGAGTAATGGAGGAGCAATGTTTGTGACTTGCATTGATGACTTTAGTAGATATTGTTGGACTTATCTTCTAAAGAGTGAGGATTTCATATTAGATGTCTTTCTAAAGTTCAAGAATGTTGTGGAGAGTCAATTCAATATGAAGATCAAGTGCTTAAAGTTGGTAAATGAAGACCTATCAACAAAGTTTAAAGAGGTTTGTGTGGCACATGGGATCAAGAGAAAGCTTTCAAACTTAAAGGTTCTACATGGTGTGGAAGAGAGGAGGATCAATCTTTTTGAAAGAGCTAAATCCATGAGGGTGAATGCAAATCTTCCTAAGTCATTTTGGGGTGAAGTTTTGATGTGTGCTAACTTTGTTTGCAATACGTACTCAAATGAAGGCTGTGATGATAAGAGTTCATTTAAGGTTCTTTTTGGTAATAAGCCAAGGATGGAGCATTCGAAGATCTTTGGTAGTACTTTCTATGTCAACTCATCTTTTGGATTCTTGAAGGGAATATTTGTTGGCTATAGTGAAGTAAGAAAAGCTTATAGGGTTTACATTCCTAAGTCAAAGAAAGTTCACATTTCTAAGAATTTTGTCTTTGAAGAGGCGAATGTGAATAAGCTTGATGTTGATCAATCTAATATTTTTGGTGGTGATGAAGATGGTTCTTTGGATGATGATGGTGGAGATGTCTCTCCAAGTCAAGTTCTTAGAATATTCCCAAGGGAAAGACAAAAGCTATCTAGGGTTGCATATGATGAGAAGGGTAAGCAAGTTGAATGTGCAAACTTTGCTTTACTCACATGTTTTGGTTCATCTTCTTATCTAGATGATGCTATGCAAGTGGATGATGGTTTTCATGGATTGCAGACAACTGATGGATTTGAAAAAGAGGTCTTACTAATTAGAGAAAATTTGAGCACTCAAAAAGATACTTTTTATTTTTTTTCTCAAAAGTTTCTTCCACATGGACCAATCAAAACACTCGAATTTGAAATCTACGTAACGTAGCTCCTTCAAATTGATTTTCTTTTCTTTTTAAAAGAACTATAATTTTGCATCGGGGGCAGCCCGTAAATAAGCCATTTTATCTGTAGTATAGTATGCAACTCAACAAAAAAAAAAATATATAGTATAGCTTTTGAACGGCAGGTCGGATTGAGACAATTATGGTGCCATTAGAAAGCCCTCGACGAGAGATTTTCAATGACATCCAACATGACCCAATTCCGAGCTATGGTGAAAAAGTTACGGCCGGTCAACACTTGGTCAAAATCGACCAAAACTTTGATTGGCCATAACTTCTTCACCGTAGCTCGGATCTAGGTCATGTTGGGTGTCGTTGAAAAGCTCTCATCCAGGGCTTTTTTAATGGCACCATAATCGTATCTGGTTGACCAATTGTTGACTGACCAAAACTTTGACCGGCCATAACTTCTTCACCGTAGTTCGGAACTGGGTCATGTTGGGTATTGCTGAAAAGCTCTCATCGAGGGCTTTCTAGTGGCACCGTAATTGTCTCAATATGAGTTGTTGTTCAAAAGTTGTGATTTTTTTCAACCACTGACTAGACTATGCACATAATAGCTAACCATCGAAGACTGTGTGGGCAGGAGTGCAGGCAGAAAAAGATTTTATTTTAGTATTTTACATTGCCAAAAAAATGACTTTGGCATTCCTTATAGGGCCCTTTCCAAGGCCAAATTTTCTCCAATCAATGACTTTGGTGGTCAAGTGTCTATCTTATGTTTGAGCAATTTCATGTGAATGTGTGCAAATTGTCAAGATATGGTAAAACTAGCTACATTGTTTTGCATCATTTTGATGTTGGAGTTGTACTAGAATTCTTGGTTGGTTTTGCTGATGGAAATGAAGCTAAGGGAGGCTCATTGTATCACTCATTAATGATCAAGTCATCAAGGTTTATGATATCTTATGTCAAGATGGAGATGGAGGCTCATTCATGGATTTTCATGGTGGATACATATTAAGGAAGGACAAAGATGGAGGAGACATGCAAGCAATGGTTGATTATTGAAATTCATTGTTTGGTTGCTATTATTTTCTTGAGAGTTCTAAGGTGGAAGCATGGAGGAATAATTGCATTTACATTCTATTTGGTCCTTCATGTTCTAGTTACATCTTGATGTGTAAAATTGATGTAAGAAATAGTGAAACATCCAATGTGGACACTATTCTCTATATCAGTTATGAAAGTTACAATATAACCATAGAAAGACGGTTCTATACTTAGCATGAAGATCATTCTTAAGATGGATCAAAGTAGTGTGGTTAAATCTATGATAAAACTAGTTGAAGAGGGAGTGCGAAAAATTGTCAACTAGTTGGCCAAAATGAAATCTCAACTTCGAGATAGGTTCAAATTTGCCAATAAAGGCCTAAACAGTGTTTTTACTATTTTGGCAAGTAGATAAGTGGATGAGGTCGGATTTGGATCCATTCTAATTGGCCAATTTTGGTACATTGCATCTAGACTAGTTTTTCTAGGTTTTTGATGAAGTATCTAGAACTTTTCAATTTAGGTCAAATTTGGGGCAAGTGGCCAAATGACATTTTGGAAGCCATAAATAGCTATCATTGCATGGAGAAATAATCATCAAAGTTTCTTTCTTTGTGGAGAATTCATCTCTTGTGTTTCTATGTCCATCTCATGTGTTTCTCTCTTGATATCTTGAGTTTCTATGTGTAGAATGTTGATTTTAAGGTTGATCTAGCTTTCACAGTGAAGTACAGTATAGTATTGTACTGCTGTTGTACGGAATGGACAGTACTAAGTCACATCAAAGTTTTTATGATTAGATCTTTGTGCATTTCTAAATTCTAGCATGCATAAAGTAGTGATTTCTATCTTCTAGCTATTTCTAGATGTGCAACCAAATTTGGCTAAAGATCATTGATGAACTAACTGTGTTTTGATCTCTAATTTTTCACAGCATTCTCAACACACCGATCCTGCCACCTGACTAAATAGTCTTGATATAGAGTGTGACGTGTTTGCATATCTCTATAATCAAGAATACTTTCTGGCTCATGTGGAAGTTGTTGAGAATCCACGAGCATAACTAGAACATTGTCTCTTAATAGATTATATGATCTAGATAAAGACTTTTTGGTCTTGCCTTGCAAAGGCAATACTATGTGGTGAGTTCAGTCAATGGAGTTTGAAAAAAAGTCAACATTAAAGGATATTATGTGGTGGTGGTCTTAATTTGCAAGGCCGAATCCTTAGTTCAGGACTAAAGTAACATGCATTTGTTGCCATTTTAAGAAAATGACTATCACGTCATGCAAACAATGCATGAGGCAAAAGCAAAAGCTATTTTTAAGTTGCATGAGCCATAAGCAATAAGTGGTTGAGGCCAACTAAAAGTGGCCTTAACCTTATTTAGATCCATTGTAATCCATTGTAATCCCATCTTTTGAGATTATATGGCCTAAATATGCTATTTCTTCAGTAAAGAATTCACATTTAGGTTTCCATGTGATTAACTTATGCTTTATGAGCAAATGGAACACCTTTATGAGGTGAGTCAAACACTCCTTTTTAGTTTTACTATAAACCAAAATATTGTCTAGAAAAACTACGACAAATTTTCCTAAATATGATTGAAAAACATTGTTCATCATGGTCATAAAAGTCACATGAGCACTGGTGAGCCCAAACGACATCATGCATCACCTTACACTCATAATAATCGTGAGAAGTTTTGAAAGCTATTTTGGAAATGATCTTTCACCTTGATAAGGAGTTGACGATAACTCGATCATAAATCGATTTTACTAAAATATATGTCCTTGTCAAGTTAATCAAACAACTCGTCTACCCAAGACATAGTGTAGGGTCAAAGTTCTCACGTAGTAGTAGCCCTCCCGCCTGTCAACAAGGGTTAGAACACTGGATAGGTACCTAACTATGTAAAGATGCTACTTTTAGATAGTTCTCTACTTCTTACACTAACACTACCACCTTTAACACTACTCCCACTAACTTTACTCCCCTAAACTAGCATTCCACATGATTTGTAGTGAAAGAGAGGAAGAGAGAGAGAGAGAGAGTTAGATGGATAGAAGGAGCATAGAAGAGAGAGAGAGAGAGAGAGAGAGAGAGAGAGAGAGAGAGAGAGAGAGAGAGAGAGAGAGAGAGAGAGTGGAGGTTAGCTCAAATGCTCATTGTACTTGCTAAGGGAGAAACGTAAACTATTGAAACCAAAAAGTACAAACTTGAAAGCAATTGAAAATTAACAAGAGCAATAGCAAGCATTGAATAGCAAATGAAGATGCTTCTCTTCAAAAAATTGGTAGAGTTTCCTCCTTCTCATTAAGCATGCAAATAGAGTACAAATGGTGCCTTCTTATTAATGGGGAAGGCCCTTGCCCCAAAATCCTATTGGCTAATATTCACATTGATCCTATCCATTCATCTTGGACCCAACTTGATCCAAGGGTCCACAAAAAGTACATTAGAAATCACAAGATTCATGTGAGTCCGAAATTGGACCCAACTCTAAAAAAGTAAACTCTAAGTTCTAACTTGACTTTGGGTCTCAAGTTTTATTTTAATTACATAGGGCCCAGGTCTATTATTTCTATTTACATTTAGCTTGCGTGCTCATTGGGCCATGGGCTTATACACGCAGGAAGCCATGCCTTACATTTATTATTAAATTTATCTCTTTTTCCCAATAGGACCTACGGCCTGAGGTAGTGTCGGTCCCTTGGCACTCTGTCGATTCAGTAAAGAGAGCGCTTGGCTCGCCGCTGGTTGATCAGATACATCATTACATCTTCCATAAAGGTGATTCTGCCAATATTTTTCAAGTCTTTATTTATGTGCGGGGACTTGTGGACACCAGTGATCCATCGTTGATTGATCCAAGCTTGAAAACGGCTCGTCCAGGGATGGCTCAGAAGGGCGGCTCGATAATACACACGAGCGATTGTAAGTTGATCTTCCACGTGATCTGAGGTCAATGCCTTATTAGGATCAAAACAAATTGGCGGGAGGAAATTATCCCACTTGGTCTCTATACCCATCAGATATTCCAAGTCCCGGGCGTAAGTTGTTGTCGCGTGGACTGTTGGGTCAGGGTAGTTGAGATATTTGCTAGAAAACTAGGTGAGAGCTCTTCGGGCGTCTACATCCATATTCCACCCATATTCTGATGAAATTCTCAGCCAATTACAATTATTGGTGGTGATTTTGTCCAGAGAAGTGCCACATTCTACCCATTTGGATCATCGTGTGCATGGCAGAAAATGCGCGTTCACCTTAAGTTGTTGCGGACGAGAGAGAGAGAGAGAGAGAGAGAGAGAGAGAGAGAGAGAGAGAGAGAGAGAGAGAGAGAGAGAGAGAGAGAGAGAGAGAGAGAGAGAGAGAGAGAGAGAGAGAGAGAGAGAGAGAGAGAGAGAACCCATGAACCGACCCGTAGTTAGTGAATCTTTTAGGGGGCAGTTAGCTCCTTGTAAGGAATAGCTAACTGCCCACCAGCAGACCATTAATACAATGTGGTAGATCATAGGACAAACCAGGAAATGAAGCTGATGAGGATTGAATGGGTTGTCGCCAAACAGTCGTGAAGGCGAATCACTTAGAATTTGCTTTGCACATGAACACAGACCATGTTACACAGTAACACAGACAGAAAACACTCTCCACAACAAGCTCACATAGCAACTGTATTTTTTCAAAATGAAATTACACTGTACATATAGTTGTTCACTTAGGCAACCCATGCATGGCCCAGGTTGCCGTTGGCGGGATGCGTGTCCCGTCGACTTGCCTCATGGCGAGGCCAATTGATCCTTATCCACTGATAGGACCCACAGTACAATAACACAGTGATTCTACTTTTATTCTAGCTCTCTCCTTTAAAGTAGAGTCTACTTCTTATACAGTCATATACATAGCTTTAAAGTCAACAAACTTTAAGTACAGAAAGCTTTGATCTTAACTTATCAAACTTTTCTCCAGTAAGTGGCTTAGTGAAAATATCAGCTAGTTGTTCTTCTGTGCTAAAATGAACAACATGAATTTCACGACTCAGCAGCCTCTCACATATAAAGTGATACTGAATCTCAATGTGTTTAGTTCTCGCATGGAACACTGGATTCTTTGCTAGTTGAATGCCACTCTGACTGTCGCTATGTAAAGTCGTGGGATTTTTCTGCTTCATGCCAACTTCTTCCAAGATTTGTCTCAACCATATAGCTTCCTATGCTGCACTACACATTGCCTTATACTCTGCTTTGGTGGTGGAAAGAGCAATTGTACTTTGCTTCTTACTAGACCAGGAAAAGCAACTACCACAAAACTGGAATACATACCTTGTGGTGGATCTACGATCATCATAGTCACCTCCCCAATCCGCATCCACATAGCCACACAACTCAGGTAAACCATCATGCTTCCTGTAAATCAAGCCATACTCTGAAGTGCCTTTCACATAACGCAAAATGCGTTTAGTCGCCTTCCAATGCGTTTCCGTAGGTGCTGCCATAAACTGACTTACAATGCCAACAACATAGCATATATCTGGTCTAGTCGTGGTAAGGTAAATTAGGCTCCCTACTAATTGTCTATACAGCATAGCATCAAATGACTGTGACTCATCAAGCTTAGAAAGCTTACCACAATGGAAGCACTTGTCTTTCTTCTTAGTTTTACTGGAAGATCCCTCGTCCTCTTGAGACTTGGCAAATTGTTGTTTAGACTTCTTCTTGCCCTTGCCCTTGCCTTGTTTTTGGCATGTTGCAAGTGCCTGATCGTCAGTATTTTGACATCTAGCTTTCACCATTTCTCGCCTTTGCTCTTCCTGCATCAAGATTCCTGTGAGCTCGTCAAAGGTTGGAAATCTTTCTCTTGATGCTATTCCGCTCACAAACATCTGATAGGGTTCTGCAATGCCGCACAATGCATTGTGCACCAACTCCACGTCACGTATGCGCTCACCAATAGAATGCAGTTCATCCCTCATTGTCTTGATTCTGGTCATGTACGTCTGAATGTGCTCTCCTTGCTCCATGCCGACACTATTCAACTTTGACTTCAGAAACATGATTCTTGATGGATTTGACGTCTCGAACTGCTCCTTTACCACATCCCATGCTTGTCTGGGCGTAACAACATCACAAATGTGGATAATGATGTGATCCTTCACTGACAAGTTAATGAAGGTCAAAGCTTTCCTCATCTTTTTGTCGAACACTTTGATATCCGCTTCATTTGACGGCCTTCTCTCATCACCTATGATGACTTCCCACACGTCTTTCTCCATCAGTATGTTTTTCATTTTGAATTTCCACACTGCATAGTTGGAAATCCCGTCCAATTTGCTACTTTCACTCAAAATGGACTCTCCTATGTTTGCCATCGCAAAACTGCTTGAAACTTCTGTCGTAGGCTAAAAACAGTACGATGAGGCCAACAGTGATGTCAGAAGTTGAAAATAATGACCTGCACTTTTTCCCTTACCAGGCCACTTGCCGCTTTTCCACCAATTTGAAAGCCAAGTCGGCGTCGCCTTCCGAAATGCACTCAATCGTCAACTTCCAACAACGTGCCCAGTGGAATAGTGAAATCACTTCTGGCGCACTCCAAATACTTTCTTCCCTACAATCACTCTGTTTTGCTGTATCGTACTTGTAGGTACAGTCCGGGTGCCCTTCGTTTGGAGGTTATAGCCTTTCGTTTGGATCACAACGGGCAAAGGACCCAAAAATAGGGACTTTTCTAGTTTTTGAACTATTTTTTCACCTTGAAGAAACTTCACTCTTCACTTGTGAAGGGACTCAACTCCAATTTCAATATGAGAATTTTTAATGAATTTGAAGGCCAAAATACTCTTCACTTCTTCAGGGCCCTCTTCAACAACCCTTCAGACTCCATCCAATGGTTGATTCTGATCCAACCATGGATATCCCTTCTAGATAGCATGAACTGAACTGTTGATCTTGTAGCTTCTCTATCCAACGAATCTGAGCACTTCTGTACACCAATGGAGAGTCTTGTAGACGCTGTCCACTTCGAAACACTATGGTTTCACCTTGGTTCCACGCGCAAACAGTCCGCGACCTCCCTGTCTATGGCCGCATCTCCCCAAGCTCGTTTTTGCTTGATCTAACTTGCCTATGGATAGATTTGAGCACGATATGAGGCCTGGAGCAGGGTTGCCCTACTGATACCAAGTCTGTAGAGTGTTCACTCATGAAATTCCGTGGAGAAACAATGATTTAGCTCAACTTGACAAAGTGGCTTTTTTCACCTTTTACCGCAAATCTGCTAGGTTAACTGTCTGGAGACAAATCTCTGACATAAATCTTAGAATCTCTCCATGGCTGCCTGTTCTTACGACATCCAAAACGGTGCACAAACAGCGAAGAAATCACCAGTTATGTATAAAAAACTGTAACCCCAAACCCGGTTTCAATTTTCAGCTGGCTTCAAAATTGTCAATTTTTCACCAAATTTTTCCCTGTCTGATGCTATGCACAGGCTAATAATCCCTCTGTTGAGATTGGCAAGCCTCTATAAACTAGAAACCATGCACCAGTGCTTCTCTTTGCATCTTCAACTCGCCGTAAACCCCAAACTCTCAGAAGACAGTTCTCCCGAAGCTCTCTTTGTTAAAAATTGTAAGATATATCTATCATCTGTTGTTAATGTTTGGGGGATCCTACCCATGTAAATATTTCGTACATATCCAAGGTATGTGAATTGAGCACATATCCTTGTAGAATAGGGCGAGTTTGGATTAGGTAGATCAAATTCCAGTGACATGCATAAAGTCTAGTTGGTCTAGTATGATATGCAATAACGTTGACAATGTCTAGTTTGACATGCATATAGAGATTCACATGGAATTGGTCAATTATGACCTTGTAGAAACTCAAGCCACAATAAATGCATAATGTCCTAAGTTTCCATAGTGACATGCAAAGCATGCAATCACACTAATGGACACATGCATGTAGATTTGTACATGGCTAGTTTGAGAAATTGCCATTTGGAGAAAGTAGGTAGAAGTTAGGAGCAACCTATGCATGCTAGAAGTTAGGTGTCAAGTTAATAGTTGTTTGCACTTGAATAGGTGTAGGATGTGCATTGAATGCAAGGAGTACCACGAATTTTGGCTCTCCTATATATGTACATATCATTCTCATTCACAAAGTAATGAAGAACCAAAGTTTTGTAGCTATCTCATGCTTGGTTGGATCTAAACTATTTTTTCTTGCTATCTCTCTAGCTCTCTCTCTCTCTCTAACTCGTGTTGAGGCTAATGCTTATACATTGTAATCTTGTACATTTAATCATTCATTGATTCATGCTATCATAGTCTATTGATTAGCATGCTAGATTGTGAATTAGCCATATCTTCTGAACTAGATCTTGTTGAACAATCTAGAATCAGGGTACTGTGCAAATCACAAAGCTTAATCAAGATCAGTCACTCTTGTGGACATTCCCCACACGTGTGAATTCTAGAATTTTCAACATGGTATCAGAGCCTCATTAAGCTTTGCATGCTAATTTCCCTGATAGTACAAGAAATTGAGAGATAAACAAGCAAAAAAAAGCAGTTTTTCACTTTTCTAACATTTCTCTAAAGTGTAACTGGATCAAATCGTACCTGAACTAAATTTTCAGACCTGAATTAAGGTAGTATGGAATTTAGGAATTCCACACGTGTGAAAATCAGATATTTTTTAGTCCCTTTGTTCTCCTTACTTATAGATTCAAAGATAGCAGTGTTATAGCTTGATGGAAAGCTTATGATCTATACTTTCCATAGAAATTGAAACCAAATCAATCTGAAGTGTCTAGCAAGAGTTATAAGCTCTTAAAAAGGATTAGGATAGGTCCAAAATTCGAGTGACAACATTTTGATTTGAATCAATTTTTACTTTGTTTTGAATTCATTGTTTTGAGCATCCTACACAAGAAACTAAAGATCAAGACTGAGTTTGAATTAATTGAACACCCTTTGAGCCTTCTGAGTGCCAATAGTGTTTTCTTTTGTTGCATTTCACATGTGCCAAAAGTAGGATTCAAACTAACCAAAGTGTCTCAATCCACTTTGTGTATCTGATCTAGTTAGCTTGTCTTGTGGAATATTTGAGATCTGTCTCAAATACAGTTGCATGTGTTTCACATAGTAAGTAGTACATTTTTTGAAAACACCTATAGTGAAAGAGAGTAGCAACTCTAAGTCAGATAGGAACAAGCTCAAACATATTGCAGTCCAATTACAAGAGTCTTCACATTCATGGCATATGTAGGAGATTGTCTCTTTCAAGCTAGTGAAAGACTATACACCTTTAACTATTCAGTTTGGAAGGATAGGATAGAATCCTTGCTGATTCTCTATGGTGTAATGGATATTGTAATTGGAACTGAAGTTGAACCTGCAGCTTTTGATGAGGCTCAGAGATTCAAGAAGAGAGCAAGAATTGCTCTACATATCATCAAATTGAACATCTCTGATGAGATGTTGAGAGAAATATTTTGTTTCTTCAGCTCCCTCTCAAAGCATGATAGCCTTACGATCCCGAGACTGTTCCTCTGTCTCTCAAAGAGTCCTTTGTCCAGGGCTTTGGTGAAGATGTCAGCAACCATGTCTTTCGTTCCAATGAAGGTGGTCTACAATATCTTCTTTTCAATTAGATCCCTAATCAAGTGGTACTTGATCACAATGTGCTTCGTTCTAGAATGGAACACGAGATCTTTCATCAGGTGTATTGTAGAGGTGTTGTCCATCTGCAAGACCAGAGGCTCGTTCCTTGTTTTTTCCAACTCATCCAAGAACTGCCTTAGCCAGATTATCTCGTTGGCCATCTTTGCTGCTGCAACATATTCTACTTCGCAAGATGACTGGGCCACAATGGTCTACTTCTTGTTGACCCAGAGAACTGCTGCTCCTGATGCGATGGTGCACCCTCCTGAGACGCTCTTACAATCGTCCTTGAGGAATGCCTAGCTAGCATCGCTATAGGAAAGCATCCTGAAACCTACATTACGACAGTAGCACAATCCATAATCCCTCGTTAATTGAAGATATTGCAAAATTCGTTTCACAATCTTCCAATGTGTCGAGCCTGGATTTGTGCAGAATTGGATCATCTTGAATACTGCATAAGCAATATCAGGATGTGTGTTGTCTACGAGATACATCAATGATCCTATCAGCTTCCTGTAAGGTGTGAGTTGCATATGTTCTCTCTCTTCCTTAGTCTTCGGACAGTCATTGTTTGTTAGCACCGCCCCTGCGAGCATTGGAGTGTTTGCTCCTTTGCAGTTCAGCATCCCAAAGTCCTCTAGGATCTTCTAGGTGTATATGGACTAGTGAAGGTATAACCTACCTCCCTCGTAGTCCCTTTCAATTTATAAGCCTAGGTAACACCTGGCTTCTCCCAGATCCACGATCTCGAAATGTTTTGGAATTGAGCCAGCATGTATCTACTGTATGCCTATTTCTTCTACATCTCACACAAATCTTCTTGTCTACACCTTGCTGCTTCGACCTCCTTTTAGTCTTCCAGTTGCTTTTGCTGGTCCCTTCCACTTGCTGGTCACGATCCTGCCTTTGATTCGACTCCCTCTTAGGCTTGGATTTTTCTTATATTGCTTCTTGGATTTTTTTGTCTTGTCGTAGAGGACTTGGTTAGAACCATCTTTGTGATCAAGATGTTCTCTGGCCTCGACTTCCTCTCAAATCTCGACAATTGCCTTTTTGAGATTCATGGTAGGATCTTTCGCGAGCAGGGCCCTTGTCATCTAGAATGATCTGGGTAAGGCTCTCAACAGGTACGTGAGCTGCTTCTCAGCTGACACTGCATTCTTTGCTCCAGAGTTATGTAGTGATAGAAACAGATCCTTCATCTTTCTTATGAAAGAAGTGAGATCTTTTCCATCCCACTGTAGATTCGCCAGCTGATCTTCCAGCATCATGATTTGACTTCTTGACTTCATCTGAAATCTGGTGAGCAATGCATCCCACATCTCCTTGGCTTTGGAGAGTGTAGCCAGGTCAAGTGTGAGACTATCTTCTATGGAGGATGATAGCAAGGCTATGGCCTTGTCGTTTTTCTCCCTCCATTTGCATAGCTCCTTGTCTGATGTTGTAGGCATTTCTTCTGTGCCATCCACCCATGAGAAGAGTCCTTCTCCCTTGACTATCAAAGATGTCTTAACTTTCTAGACTAGAGAGTTAGAACCTGAAGAATCAAGAACTGTGTAGATCTTGCTCTGTATGCTGCTGATTGAAGCCATTGCTTCTAAAGTTTGTTCTCTTGTTGATGGTTGTTTATCTGAATGCTTGGCCTCCTGGATCTGATAGCTTCTTGGCTATGTCAGACTATAACAAGATAGGTAGGTAGGCTCTGATACCACTGATGAGGATTGAATGGATTGTCGCCAAACAGTCACGAAGCCAAATCAGCTGCGATTCTCTCACGACTCAGATGGAGTTCGGATTCAATCGCTAGACACTGCCGACTGAATCACTCCTACAGTCCTCCAGAGTGTAGTCAGGCACTGCTAATCTACGTTTATAAAATTAATGCAGCATTCAACATAGTTTCAACCAAGGTGCAGAATTAAAATGAACAAGAGAACTCAAACACACGAATAACAATAGACACATTTGCATTTGAGATCAGACACGACAAAAAAATCATTAGATTGACCTTCCTCTGATTCTTTAAGCACTGCATACAAATCCACGCAGTGCGTTGGCATGAGAGAAACACGGTTCGCTCATGAGTAATCGTCTCGCTTTACTAGCGGACAGTTGGATCTACATATCCTAGATAGAATTGTCTTCACACATAGGCGGACACGTATTCTGTAATTTCGTCTTGATTGCTTACTAGCATCAAACTACTTCATTACACTGTATGTGTGTTCTATCATCTGGTGTCAAATATCATTCAGCAAGTATATAGTCGCTCTATGTAACCTTTAGATTAGAGTGATTAAGCATCTACAACTAATCAGAAAATTACAAGAGTGGCAGATTAGCCATGACCTTAAGTGTATATGCTGACGTCATGCCATCAGATCAGAGATCTGTACTTCTGGGTACTTGCATGATCTCGCTGGTACTCTTTGGAGCATGAGGGACAGGAGAAGGTTTTTAAACATTGGTTTTGTTTCCGCCATTGGTTTTGTTTTCTTCGTTGGTTCCGTTTCAATCGTTGGTTTCATTTCGATCGTCTGTCTTTTTTCGTACTGGACCACAAAAGATTCTTGTGCTAGACCGCAAAAGATTCTCTTTCGTGAATCTTTCGTGTTCACGAACCGTTTGTGATCGTCTCCTTTGACTTTTGTGTTTGCGAACCTTTCGTGTTCGTCTCCTTTGACTTTCGTGTTCGCGAACCGTTTGTCTTCATGTTTCGTGTCAGGCAGAGGGCTGAAAGCTAACAAGGCTTTGTAGTTAGAAACATTTTGTTTCTTCAGTATCTGTCAAGAGAAGTTTGTTTATGAAAAGGCAAAGTTTACCCCTCATGAAGCCATTTTTTTGAAAAGCTTTTCGCAAGATTTCTATCTCTTTTATAAAGGTTTCTTGCATGTTGTAGCAATACATTGCATAATTAACTTGGGAAATAATAACTTTGTAGGAATTATAGACTAGTCTATTGGAAGCCAGATGTATGTATTGTAAGTATTCAAAAGGTAAATCTCTTCTTTTGTCAAACTTTGAGAGATGAGTAGTGTGAAGGATCTCAGATCATTATGATCCAATCCACTTGAAAGATCTTTGGTTAGAAAGAGAGATACACTACCAATGTCACCAATGTAGAAAAATCAGCATCTACACACAAAATGAGATGCAAACACTAATAGAACTTGATCAAATTTGAATGAAATGATAAAATATTGTTGCTGTCCATAAAAACCAGCAAGCTATTGTATTTCACAGTGTGGATCTGAAAATAGCAAATATAGATCATTCTACAATATAATTGCATGCAATTACAAGTATAGTGCACCAATGGATGGTAAAACCCAAGAGGACCATGTATAAGCATGAAATGAGATAGAGAAGAGAGAAGAATACTCTTTCCATGAGTTACATCCTTTTATAACAGGTCCAAACCCTATTTGGCCACTTGGCTTTCCCTCCTAACCTTACTATCTTTGGGTCCAGATTCAAAGTACCCAACATTCAAATTTGAATCTACTCAAACTCGCATTCTAACTTCCCCACACTTTCAAAAAGTGTTTATTCAAATGGAATTTAGACTAATGAACTTTGAAAAGTCAATCTTTAAGTCTAAAAACAAAGTTGGCCTCAACATGTCAGATATGGAAGTATAGCAAATATGATCAAACTAGTTTATTTTTTCACACTCCCTCTTCAACTAGTTTTAGCATGGACTTTGATAACACTCCAAGTGATTTCCTATGCTTCATGAACAAGTCCTTTCCCAATTCTTTGGTGAAGATATCAGCTACACATTCCCTTGAAGACACATGTTGAAGCTCCACCTCGTTTGCAATGACTTGCTCCCTCACAAAATAATATTGCACCTCAATATGCTTGCTGCTAGCATGAAAGATAGGAATGGTTGCCAATCTTTGGGCTAATTGATTGTCAGAAAAGATGATTGGGCTCTCTGAAAAATCCAGCAAGTGAAGATCCTTGATCATCCTCTTGATCCATAACATCTCCTTTGTGCAATGTGTAAAACTGACATTATCAATGCAATAAGACAATTAATTGATTCAGATAGTAAAGAATTACAAGTCAGGTGATGTGGAGAGCACAAGATAATTGCGACAGTAACTATGTGCTCAAAGACTAACTCTTAGTTCTGTAATGGATATGATGATTTGAAGATCGTTTGATAGCTTATTTTGACTCTCTATCTGAATCTAGTTGATGTAGAAGATTATCCCACTCTCTCATTCTCCTACATTCGTATGGAGTTCAATTCAAAAACATCATGAGAGGTGGATTTGCCATTTGATATTTTACATTGAACAAATCCCGTGCACCTCTCCCCATTACAACATCATTGATATGAGCAATGACGTGATCCTTTATAGAGAAATTTATCAAGGATAGGGGCCCTCTTGTCAAATGACCTCATATTTGCAAGAGTACTTGTTGGCCTTTGCTTGTCAAGGATAGGGGCCCTCTTGTCAAATGACCTCATATTTGCGGGAGTACTTGTTGGCCTTTGCTCACTATCATAATGTCCCAAATCCCTTTCTCCATTAAAATGATCTTCATCTTGAATTTTCAAATGCTATAATTGGATACCTTGTTCAATTTACTAGCTTCTCCAAAATGGATTCACCCAATCAATGTCATTTCACCGAAAATAGCTCTAGTTGTGGCTTCTGATGGCTTAATGAAAGCCTTTGAAAATGATTGAAAGCTCCACAATTCAACTTCAAGGTTTGACCAAAAATGTTTTAGGCCCTCTTGTCAGTAATTTTGGCCGAGCATACCAAAATTGGATCCAATCTCTACAATGCAACATCATTGACTACCTTGCCCTTAGAATGGTCAAATAACAGTTTTGATTTGCTCTCTTTGTTTGAGAGAAGTTGTACTTGTACGGTACAATCTTTTTTTGCCTTTAAAATGGAAGAAGTAGATCTGCAAATGACCTTAAACATAAGTAGGACTCAAAATATAGGAAATAAGTCATTTTTAAAAGTATTTTTTCATTTTGGAAAAAAAATGGCACCTTCAAACCCAATATCACAAGTCGAACTCCTTTTGCATTTTTGATTAAAATATTTTAACGAGAATGAAGAGCAATTTGTCCTTCGGGCCCTTTCACTACCTTTTCAACTCCCGATTTTGCTGATTTAATGGTAGAGTCTCATTTAATGGCCCATGACATCAAAATTTTGGCCTTCGATCCTCATATCTCACCACCCATTAGTTGTGGCTCCATGCGCACTTTAAAAATATGCTGGTGCCTACAAGCAAACATGCTTTTATAAAATTAGGGATCCCGATTTGGCACATGTGAGGCGAAGCAAATTTAAAGCTATCTAAGGCAATGAAAGAGATAGAACATTATGCCATATGCCAGAAAACTTTAGAATATGAAGTAAAATATTAAAAAAAGAAAAGAAAAAATGAAAACCCGGAGATCTCTTTGAGACAAAGAGAGCTCGGATTGAAACTCTTGTTGTAGGAGGTGGAGCTCGCAACATCGCATAAGAGCAACAAGAAATACCATGAGAAATCTGATGGGACTCGACTTGATTGAAAGTGATTTCCAAACTTTCTAAGAAAAGAAATTTGTGATGCAATCTCACAGTAATGAAAAGATGTGAATCAAAATTGCTAAAAAAATTGTTGTCTGAACAACATAAATCAGTTGCTACAAATTTTTTTTACAATTGATGGATGAAGAGAGTGTAATTCATAAAGCTTATAGAGAATTAAGCATGGTGCTGAAGAAACAGACAAGAAAGCAATTGATCGCGTCATGCCAGCACACAGAAGGTTGAGCTTGTGAAAAGGGTTTATAATTTGAAGATTCTATCTATATTGGAGGGATACCACCACATAAATGACAAAATGAGCATAAAAGGTGGAAAAGGTGCAAGTAGAATCATTTCTAGAGTAATGAATTCAACAATGTTTTTTTTAATTTACATAAGTTATAGAGATTTATGGTGTAGCACTATCAAATCACACATGAGGGTACGTTTGATATTTGTGTAATGTTGCATTGAAACATATGTCATATCATTGTATTCATTGACAGTTATTTTGTAGAGTGTAGCGACACATTACAATTTGTGCTAAAACTTGATGAGGCCCAAATTGTAGAAGGATGTGCTGGGAATTGGGATGAAGATGTGAAACGATTCCTTGGTGCATGTACTACATCTATCAATTCAAATCAGATAGTTGAGTTTGAAGAATTGGCTAATTCGACTTAGATCTGACTTCAAAGTCGTCAGAAACAATAGAGGTGATCATGTAGCATCGACACAAAGTTTTTGCAGAAATGTGAGTCAGACAGTTCAGACAAATCTCATAAACATAGTCAAACAAAATGATAGAGAAAGCAGAGCATGGGCATTGACATTATCTTGAACGCAATAAGACAATTAATTGATTCAGAAAGTAAAGAATTACAAGTCAGGTGATGTGGAGAGCAAAAGATAATTGCAGTAGTAACTATGTGCTCAAAGACTAACTCTTAGTTTTGTAATGGCTATGACGATTTGAAGATCGTTTGATAGCTTATTTCGACACTCTGTCTGAATCTAGTTGATGTAGAGAACATATGTTGTGTCTGATTATAAATGAATAAATCGATTATTATTATTAGCATCATCAACATGCAATGTACATTTTTGTAGATATATTAAAGACTTCTCTTTCCTGTTCCCAATTGAAACTGAGTAGCACCTTATTAGAGTGTTTGAAGGCATAGGTAATGGATTTATTCATAATGGTTTTAAACCCATTTGTACCATCCAAAGGTATATTCTCATAGCATTTAGAAATGTTCGCAACCCACATGTTGGTAATCATCGATGGTAAGTATCGATAGAAATCAATAGGCGACTCACATTGCCAAAATAAGCTTGTATCCACATTTAGGATACTCTTGTATGTTTTGCCTTAAGGCCTGCCCCGAAATAGCATACCAAAGAGCTCATGTTAGGAACTTTGCAAGTTTTGTAAAGCAGCAATCATGCGCATTTGTGATTATAATGATCCTGATATACACAAGATGATGAAGAATAGATCATGTAATAATACTATAGAGATCTTGTGTTAACATTTCTTATGCCTTCACCATCATTTCCTGTCACTATGATATCATCAACATAAAGTACTAAAATGATGATCTTTCCATCATTACATTTGATGTAAAAAGAAGGCTCATAAGAGCTAATCACAAAACCAAGAGAGTAGAGAAAATCATGCAACCTAGAGTACCAAGCTCTAGGTGCTTGCTTCAAGCCATATAGGCTCTTCCTTAAGTGGCAAACCTTGTCCTCCTCACCATCCTTGATGAAGCCCTCAGGTTGCAACATGTATATTTCCTCATCCAAGTAGCCATTCAAAAAAGCATTTGTCACATCCATTTGATAGAGATTCCACTTGAATAAAGTAGCAATACAAATGATCAATCTAATGGTTACAAGCTTTGCTACAGGAGCAAATGTTTCTTCATAATCTATGCCTTTAGTTTGAAGAAACCCCTTAGTAACCAATCTAGCTTTGTACTTACTTATAGATCCATCTTGATTGTACTTTAATCTATAGATCCACTTACATGCAAGTGGCTTCTTCCCATATGCAAGGTGTACAAGATTCCAAGTTTGATTATCTATCAAAGCATCAAACTCTACTTGCATTGAATCTCTCCAAACTTGTGATCTACTTGCATCTTCATAACATGATGGCTCTTCAAGCATTGTGGTTAGAAAAGAGTAAGAGGTAGAAGGAGATGTGTCTTCCCTTTGCTTTCCTTTCTACTCGACATCGTTGGAATATACCATTTACAACTAAAAACTTAACCTCCTGGCATATTCACTTAGGACCACAGTGGCCAGGATTCCCCGTTGGAATATACGGTTCTTACTCTCTCACTATTGAACATCTAAAAACCGAGATGTTTAGGGATTGGATACTGCACTTGAAAGAAAAAACCCTTTTTTAATCAATTGAAGAATCTATTGTCTGTCATAGAGAGAAGAGAGTACCAAATCATTAGAGAGTGGAAAGACGAATTTTACAAACTCTCACTGAAAGTTGAGAAAACCACTGGGTACATGGTTTAGAGTACCCTAGAACATCATTTCGATGTTGCAGTTAAATCTTCCCATAGGACCAGGTATTTACTATGTCGATACATCATATTTGAACATCGGAATACTGATTAGTTCAAAATTGATATATTGACAAATGATTATATCTATCCTAGGAGTCACACGTCTAAGTGAAATCATGAGATGCCCAAAGCCTCTTATTTTGCCCACTATAGATTATCATCATTCTCGAGATAATCGAATTCTAATCCTCTTCTAGAGAGTGGGGTGTGCTTTGAAAAAGTGAGAAAGTATCATTCTAGGAGAGACATTCCATGCATCACAAAATTTTGAGCTATTATTAGGGAAGATGTTCCACCCGAATCTTCCGTTAGGACCTGACATTCCTTATATTAATACATCTCACTTGAAAGCCTTGAAGGCTCGTCCTTGCTCCTTGTGGATCTTCTCGGCTCCTTTGGCACTTGATTTTGATCTTCCAAAAGATCATTTTCAAAAGGCTCCTCCTTGGGTGTTGCAAGATCTTCATCACCTAAGAGATTAGATGAATTTGGAGACAACTTGAAACTTTGAGTTTCATCAAACAAGACATCCTTGCTAACTTTTACTTTCTTTGAAAAATGATCAAATATCCTATATCCTTTGCTATTTTCACTATATCCTACAAATATTCCTTTGAAGGAAGTTGCATCTTCTTTCCTTCTTGTTTCCAAAGGAATGTGGACATAACATATACATCCAAACACTTTAAAATCTTTTACATTGGGCTTATTGCCAAACAAAGCTTGAAATGGTGAGATCCCACCAAAATGCACCAAGTCTTGAAGACTTTGCACATTCACAAAGAATCCTATTTTTCCTCTCGGCCACCCCATTTTGTTGGGGGGTGTAAGGACAAGTGAGTTCTCTCTTTATGCCATTGATCTCACAAAAGTCTCTCATCTTGTTGGAGATATACTCTCCTCCATTATCACATCTTAGAACTTTAATGCAAGAACTAAGTTGCTTTTCCACTAGAGACTGAAACTTTACAAAAGCTTCATATACAAGACTTTTATTAGGCAATAATTCAATCCAAGTGTATCTAGTACAATCATCAATAAAAATCACATACATTAAAGCTCCTCCATTACTTTTATGAGAAAAAGTATGTACATCCGAATGGATAAGATCTAAAAGTGAGGTAGATCTTGTTAAAGATCTCTTGTAGGAAGTCTTGTGTGACTTTGCAAGGCCACATGCCTCACACACTTTGCCACACTTCTTGAAAGCTTTTAGTAGGTCGAGAGCTAGCTCCTTTGATGCCATGGATTCCATTGATTGAAGATTAGGATGGCCCAATCTTTTGTGCCAAAGCTCCACTTGAGTCAACACCTCCCTAACCATATTCACACTTTCAATCACATTAACATCCAACTTGGAAAGCCTTCCTTGCTTAATGCCACTAGCTATGCACTTATTATCTTTCAAGATGGAACACACTCCATTCTTGAAATGTACATTTAGTCCATTGTCCATTAATTGACCAACACTAATCAAGTTTTTTGTAATGGATGGAATATACAAAACATTATCAAGATCTATCCTTTTAGATGATCCTAAGCATAATGGAATAGATCCTATGCCATCTATCTTGCAATCTTGATCACTAGCTGTGTAGATTGATTTCTTAGAATCATTACAAGAAAGTAGATAAGAGAAATAATGCTTGTTGAATGACATGTGGGAACTAGCCCCACTATCAATCCACCATGTCTCTTGGCTTGACGTTGGTGTAGGTGCTACCATCAAGGATGTGTTGAAGCCATCCTCTTCCTCCTCCCCTTGTGCAAGATT
This sequence comes from Diphasiastrum complanatum, assembly GCA_029204225.1. Classification (NCBI taxonomy): domain Eukaryota; kingdom Viridiplantae; phylum Streptophyta; class Lycopodiopsida; order Lycopodiales; family Lycopodiaceae; genus Diphasiastrum; species Diphasiastrum complanatum. Next base: position 23,657 of record MU832983.1, on the reverse strand, counting down.
GCCTTGATCATCATTCTCTTGTGCATTCTTCTTCTTATAGCATTCAGAAGCAAAGTGTCCTTTCTTCCCACAAAAGAAGCACTTCCGCTTTGCTTTGTTCTTTTGCTTCCCTTTGGAGGTAGATGCTCCATCCTTTGCCTCGGCCTCCTTGCCTTGGATTGACTTTAGATGTGAAGTTTGCATTCTCATCACCATTATGTAGTGATAAGGACTCCATTCTTGTTTTGAGGTGTAGAATCCTACTCTCCTCGGCCACAAGAACATTATGCAATTTTTCAATTGATGGAAGTTGGTCTTGAATAGCAAAAGATTGAACTAGATTAGAGAACTCATCTCCTAATCCATTCAAGATTACTTGTACTAGTTCATTATCTTGGATCTTCTCTCCTATAGATCCCAATTCTTTGTTCAAGGATTTTATCCTTAGGACATACTCTTGTCCATTTTCTGCACTTCCCCTCATGCTTTGCAAGATCAAGTTTCTTAGCATAAGCACTCTTGAAGTGTTATTGGATTCATAAATGATCTTTAGTGAATCCCAAGCTTCTTTTGATGTAGTACAAGAAGCCACCTCCTTCAAGAGGTCATTGCTTACATTTAACTTCAAGCAATGTAGGGCTAATCTAACCCTCTTCCTGTACTTTAGTTTTTCTTGGGGAGCTTGAGGCTCTTCCTTAACTCCTAAGACAATATCAAAGAGATCATGAACCACTAGTAGTGATTCCATTCTTACTTTTCAGATGGAATACCTTGTGGAAGTTAGTTTTTCACTAGATTCTAACATATATCCACCCATGGATGTCATTTTGAATGAAAGCCTATGAGATACACAAAGTTCTCTTGATAAGATGTGATCTAAGATAGATTTCTAGCTTTCAAGAGGCTTCTAATCTTGGCCCAATCAATCCTAGTTCAACTTTGGATGATGGTATAATAGATCAACTACAAATGTCCTAACAATTCACTCCTCAAAGAAATTGATTCTAGTTCAAATTGGTTTGATATTTCACACACTTAAGATTTGAACAAATCAGCCTTAAAGATCTAATCTAATGCCTCAAAATGTATTTCTTCAATGACTCAAATCACTATTTGATCATTAGCATTCAATAGATTGAACTAGATCTAGACAATGCACTAAAAACCTTGAATCTTGGACTAGTATGCACTTTTTTGGATCAAAAACACTTATGGAAGTTAATTTGAAGGTTGTTGTATGGTTTCACACGTGTGGACAGTACTTTAGCAGCCCACAAATCGATCTTGACCAAAAACAATGATGTTAGTTCTCTCTTTGAACTCGCCCTCTCAATTAGAACTCAAAAACAACAAATTGTCAATGATTTCTCAAGTACTATTAATCATTTAGATCACTCTTAGATTGGCTCTGATACCATGTCCATTTTCAGAGAAAGAGAACAAATATTGATTGTACTATCAATCATTAAGAGTTATTGACTGCTTAATCCAAAGATCTATCAAGTTCTAGATGTTAGATCTTGATCTAGATGCTTTACACTATGATTTAAGCAAGAGCAATGGATCAAATGATCAAACACATGGATGGGAAGCCTCACACGTGTGGAGGATAGTACCTATATGGCCTGTTTATAGAGAGTAAAGTACATTAAGTTACAAATGCATTTCATTCATCAAAACTCAAAAAAAATGTGGAAATCTCAACAAAACTAGAATTTGCCAATGTCACATCAACTTCTCATTGAAATGGTTGATCTCTTTATAGATCAAGTACTTCCATGACCTGTGTACTATCCAGAAAGCCTTCAAACGTGTGAAGAGTGCCTAGTCATCCAAATCCACCAATGGGAGCCATATGTGCTCATTTCCCAAAGTTGACTATTCTCTTTGGCTAAAAAAAAAAAGCTAGTCTTTCACATTTACAGGAATATTCCCTATAAAATAGGATCTAATGGAATCTTCCTATCTTATCTTCTAGAAGCTTATCCACACGTGTGAATGGTATCTTGACATGTGTGAGTAATAACTCATTCACATGGAAGTCCAATCTATTTACAAAATGTTTGACCAATTTGACCATTTTTAAGATTCTACTCAAAGGTCAATTTCACACTAGTGTAGATCAAGCTAAGACCAATCTAGCTTAATAAAAATAACTTATGTACATTCTTTCACACGTGGTAACAGACTCCACATGTGTGAGATCCTATCAAGCTCAAATAACTTGAGATCTACAAGATACAACAAGCTGGAAGTGAAAATTTTAACATCTCTCACGTTCATTGTATTATGCACTTTCTAGAATAAAGCAATGGTGGTGTTCTCTCCTTCCTCTTCTCTATGTGATAGCTTATGTGCATGCTCTAATTGATTTACAATCTGTATGCTCAATTTTATGAATGAAATCAACATCCAGTAATTTCTACAATACTTTCTTAATGAGCTCAATATAACTTGGATTACATTGATAAGACTGGCACACTTTCAAAATAACACCTGGTTCCAATGGAATAGTATGTTGTACCACTGAAGTAGGAATACCTTTGAGATTCTAACAAGACCACGTAGAGAAATCTTTGAGCTTTACCATCAATTTTTGCAACTCAAAGAATTGTATTGAAGATAATTCTGCTCCCACATGTATGATCTTTCCTTCTTCTCCTAGTTTAGCTAAAGTGTTGCATTCGTGATGATTCATCAACTACATTCTGCATTTATTGATTGTTTCCTTCATGTTCCCATTGGAATTTTGGTAACAAGGCTTACTAGATCATCCAAAGTGTAGCTTTTTAAATTGTTTAGACACGTCATGTTGCGGTTCTTGTTCATCTTCTTCCTCCAACAAGTTGATCTTGGGTTTGCCCTTTGAGACCAATTTCTTTGCCACTAGAGATTTCTATTTTGTTGATTTATGGCTTAAAAGAATCATTTTTATCAAGATCTAGATCCATCTTTTCTTTGTCTTTTTTGTCGAAAGCAGTTGAGTTGAACTATTGACAAATGGTTGAATGATCGATTTGAACAATTGTCAAATCGGACATTCAAATCCTTGTCAACCTCTGACCATTCCACCTCAACTCAAATTGACAAATCATTGAATTTGACTACTGACATGGTATCACTCAAAATGAAGCTAGTCAGATATACTAGTCAAATATACTACCTTGATAATGACTACAGCTACGTCACCATTTGTCTAGATAGCAACAACTGGAGAGAGTATTCTTCTCTCTTCTCTATCTCATTTCATGCTTATACATGGTCCTCTTGGGTTCTACCATCCATTGGTGCACTATACTTGTGATTGCATGCAATTCTATGTGTAGAATGATCTATATTTGTTATTTTCACACGTGTGAAATACAGTAGCTTGCTGGTTTTGTACGGACAAAAATTGTTAAAATCCTATGAGGATCTAGTGCAATATGCAGATCACATCAATCAATCACCATAGACACTCCTCACAAGATCTCAAAGATGGCACAACAACAGCTTATAGATTACAAAGCAACAATGTACATATAGAGTATTCACAAACTTCATGAAAAGGCAAGTGTCCTAAAATTGACCTACCAATATGGCCAAATTCGATCGACAAAATTGGGACATGCCCCCAAGTATAGCATACATTGTATCTAACTCTGTACAGGTACCACACTCTCGACCAACTGACTCGTCCCCATCCAACTTGAAACACAAGTGGACCACATGAGCAACATGGCTCAACTGAGAAAATCCCACTGCCACCATGAGAATTACATCCTCCATCTAGCTAGGCTGACATCCTATCAGACACTTACAAGCATAGCCCAGTAAAGTTGACATACATGAGCGACGGAGGCTAACTTGAGGAAATCTTACTGCCACCATAAGACTATATCCTCACCGGATAAACAACTAGTAGACATAATGACAAGTCAAAGAGCATATCAAATGAGTACTTTGTTCCTGACGTAACAAATGCACAGCCACATACAACTCCAACTCAGATCTAGACCCTCGTGACAAGGTAACATGCAAGCACACATTCATGCAAACCAACATGAATACATCAAATACATGACCAGGCTTGCGCAAATTGTCGTATCTTGTCGTACAAGAACCTGTCACTTGTAGATCTGCTGCTACACCACTGGTCATCAAATTAGGTCTCCAACCATGGCCCACACCTGTAACCAAGATGCCCTCACGTCCAAGCATATCTAAATGAAGCCCTGAAAGCTGATCTCCATCCATTTCCCATACTCCAAGCACAAGAGTCTACCAAGAACTCAATGAATCAATGTATGCAAAACTCACCATAGGCTATACCTGAGTAGCTCGCCCATCTCCCAGAGATACTGATGATGATTTGCCTCTCCTACATCCCGTGTAGGCTCAACTTCCCATGCTTGACGTTGCCAATGAATGAATGTATGAAAAACTCACCATAGGCTATACCTGAGTAGCTTGCCCATCTCCCAGAGATACTAATGATAATTTGCCTCTCCTACACCCCATGTAGGCTCAACTTCCCATGATTGACATTGCCAACTCTGATTTGACCAGTATATAGCCTCCCACCAAGGAGCCTATCTCACCAACACATCCATCATGTCAATCCAAAGCAAAGCAAATGCAAACGTGATGAACAACTCACCCACAATCCATAGCATATCAGGTAGGATAGCTCCAGAACTCTGTACTCTATACCATCTAATCACCAAGTATCCATTACCCATTGATAGGTCTCCAAGAATCTGTCCACCTGTAGTGCAACTAGATTCCAACTGGATCTAACCAAAAGCTGCATTCTGCTTACCAAATAATGATGGATAAAAACAACATGTGATGCCAATGTGGAGACAATTGTGCATATAACCATGCAGCTCACCTGATCACTCGCCAAAAGTATCAGTTGTCACTCCTTGAGAAACCATCTCCATCTCTGTCAGCTCACAACCATGGGCATGCTGGATCCACATCACCCCGTAATGCACTCCATTCCCTCAAGATATGTACCACCTCCAAGTACACTCCATGCTACCTACCTCAAAGCAGACATGACCCGTCCCTAGGTCACCACATGATGCACCAGCTGAAGATCATCATCCATACATCAAATGACATATCATACTTGAGCAACTGTAGCATCTGCCTGAGTGCCACCCCAATGGACTCGTCATCCACATACTATACTCACCTGATGTCTTCGATCTTGGTCACCATCCTGCTAGACAAGCTGAACTCCAAAACATCATGTGCTTCACTTGGCTCCTAGCATCTGCTCACTCTCCCTAGCTATGTGCCACCCGACACCATGCCAATGCAAGCCTGTCCTTGAGTCACCACTCATGGGATCTTGAGACTAATGTCTCCCTAATCGTACTGAGGTATATGGCTCTGAGTGACTTCCTCTAGGCTTCCCCATGATCTCACCACTTGAGAGTTTGCACCATGGAAATTTCAACACCTGGCCAACTGCATGAAAGCTATAGATAGCTTATCCACGTCCATGATGGTAGATGCCTCCCCATCGATGCCAATGTCCAAAACTGGCCCCCTGCTGTAATGCCATCTTGTACTCCCAAATGACCACACCATGAAGTCCTTGTCATCAGTGTCCCCTCCAGTAGATCATTAGAAAAACACTCATCACAGTGTTTGCCCTTCGATCACATCTTGTGCGATCTCCATCAGCTCTTCAACCTAGAGCTGGCTCCCAAAGCTTCACACTTTGCCCATTTGCATTTGTAGTGTCCTGATTCCATCATAAATCCCACCTGTAAGTCCTGTCCATGCCAATGACTCAAGTTCAATATGAAATATTTTTCCCTTGATGATCATCCCATGTCATCCTGTAGTGCTATCTCTATCAGGTATCCCAATGCCATCCCTAATCACAAAGATCTGAGCATCTACCCTGTAGTGCCCACCTGTATTCCCTCAAGCTAGCTCCAAGCTACTCCTTTGTGTGGTTCCGAACCACTCCTTGAGAATACAATGAGATGTGAACTCCAAAGCCACTATCAAGTCCCTCACATGACTGTGCATGCCAATATCCCTCCAAGTGAACCTGTGAGATCTTCCATGGCCCAAACCAAACAATCTTCACCTTGTCATCACTGGAATCTGCATCCATGTTGCAATCATGATATGGCAAATTGACTTGACTTACCCAAAATAGGTAGTTGAAGTGTATCTCCTCGATGACAAACCTGATACACTACCCCACAGCTAATTTGACTCGATCAAAATTGATTGACCTACTGCAAAACCACAAAATCATCACACTTACCACTTGCCATGAGCATCCAAAGTGTGGTTATTGACCCATTCTTCATCCTCCATATGTCTCACACACAACTCGTCGTCCAATGCAAGTCCTCTATCTTGCCCAATGGCTTCCAACTAGCATCACCTTGCACTTCCATCACCTGTGACCGCCAAAATGTGTGTACCTCCAAGCTAACCCATATTTCTCTTTGAAAAAAAATTTACAAGCCGCAGATGCGTGTGTCACTGCAGCTATCACCTAACTCGACAATGCCATTGCCGATCATGCCTGTGAGAGCGTTCCTCCAAAGTGCCACTTGACGTTGGTTGGTTTGAACCCTAAGAGTTGAACCTGATCGCAAGAATTTTTCACCTGTAACTGGCATACCATGCCTACCTCTTACTTGTGATTGCTTGCCCTCTCAAAATTGTTGCCAATGATGAGTAGTCATGCCGCCAAATTGCACTTTCGCCGCCAAAACTAGCTTTCTCCACACAAATCCGCTACCATTCGCCCCCATACTACATTTACCACTTGTTACCCTGTCAAGAGTAAGTAATAATGATTTTGAAGTGATAATGCCTCATTTTACCGCCCTGTAGCAGGTTTCACCAGCTAACATTGTCCCAAATTTGGCCCTACGGTACCCAAATAGTGAATGTAGCCCATCACTAGGTCACCCACACTCCGCTCAATGGAATGGTAACAAAAACTCCCCAAAATGCCTTTGTCTCTGCCTTGTGACATCGCTCTATCCGTTGGCTCTGAGCAGCTAGTTTTAAGGATCATTTTGGCCCAAGGATGGCTAAAATAGGTGCCTTCTAACCTAAGTTAGGCCCAAAACCAGTTTGCCTTGCAAAAATGAACTGAATTTTCAATCTGAAAATTTTTAATGAAGAAAGAGAATTTCTTGCCCTTCGGGTCCCTTCAACCATTTCTATTAAAAAAATCTAATGAAGAATTTTTAATAATGGCCTTCAAGCCTTCATGGTCCCTCTTCAAGCCAATCCAATGGCTTCTTCTTATCCCACGACCCTGCTTCATCCTCCAATGCGCAATCTAAGCCATCGATCTAGATTGACCTTGATCTTGTAGCTTTCATCATCTTTGTGCACTAAAGCATATTCATCTGGCCACTGGCATCCCACGTTATGCTACGCATCTGGCCGTGCTAGGTGCACGGGCTATCCAGAGACCTCTCCTCCTCTCTTCTTGCTTCCTCAAGCTTTCAAGCTATGGTTGCCAGGGTCTTTGGCTGCACACAAGAAACTAATTTTGCACGCTCTTTGGTACGCAACCACTTATGGCCTCTTAGCAATTCCTCAATCGTGCTAGGGCACCCAGTTCTAGCCACTGGCAACACCAAAAAGTGTTTCCAACAGTGAAAGATCCATAGATTTCCACCTCAAAACCCTAGCCTGTGTGAGAGAGGAAGATTCTTGGGCTTTTTTTTTATTTTTTTAATCTCATCCTGAGATGTTTCTTGCAGCTACCTGCCTCACAGAGGTCGCCCTATCTCTGCCCTTCCGAAACAATTTATGGCTCTAAAATTGGTGTAGTATTGATTCCAAATAGGCTTATTTTCTCACCAAACCGTCAACACCCCATGAAACTGGAAATTTCCAAAATTTCTACCGATTTTCACCCAATTACACCCTGTAAATTGCTCTGGTTGTGTAACACTGTTCTTTATAGCTCCCTTGCAAATCCAATTGCTTCAACCGGCTACCTATGTAGTCAATTACCTAGCCATCATCGATGATTTCCCCGAAATCATCGAAATTGCAAGATTTTCCGTAAATTCTCTCCGAAATCTACCTACCACGATCGTTCTGATCTTCCGCGAAGCTCTGATTGAAGGAACTTTGTTGTCTCCTGCCATCTGGACTGCCGATACCCCGTATGGAGTCCTCTCTCCTGAGATGCTTTGAGTTGCTATTTTTTTTTGGTGAAAGACGTTATCCCAAGCTCCACCGGATCGTGCATACTTGCTACACTCTATAACTCTGATACCATGTTAAAATTCTGTTAGGATCTAGTGCAGTATGCAGATCACATCAATCAATCACCATAGACACTTCTCACAAGCTCTCAAAGATGGCACAACAAAAGCTTATAGATTAAAAAAACACTATATTCACAAGCTACATGAAAAGGCAGGTGTCCTAAAATTGGCCTACCACCTGTCAACCTAAGGTCAGGCCCAATATGGTCAAATAAGACCGAAAAACTTGTGACAGGTCCCCAAGTATAACATACACTATATATAACTCTGTACAAGCTAATTTTTCCTACCAGTATGGCTACTCGGCTAACCCAAGTAGCCGGCTATGGGATCAGTGACCGATTGATATAATGATAATGGGTCACGTCCCGAACACAACCATATAAACTGTACAATAATTACATCATCACATTTAGAGGCTATAATAATGAATCAAATCACAACCTGATTTCTAACTGAAATCGTACTTTATTATTTTATTCAAATTTGATCAAGTTCTATTAGTGTTTGCATCTCATTTTGTGTGTAGATGCTGATTTTTCTACATTGGTGAGATTGGTAGTGTATTTCTCTTTCTACCCAAAGATCTTATAAGTGGATTGGATCATAATGATCTAAGATCCTTCACATGGTATCAGAGCTTGTGTTTCAGATTATGAAGGAGGAAATCAGATCTATCAATGATTTGGTGAAGATATCAAGGCTAGAGCATGCTAGAGAGGATTCTACACCAAAATTGAGTTTTTTGCTTTTGTAGATTGGATCTTTTGTAGATCAAAACCCTATATAGGTTTCCAAACTTGATCAATTCCGTTTTTTTATTTCACATACTGGATTTAGCCATTTTTTTATCAGCCTTAGTAGTGGCTATTAGATTGCATATCAAATTTTCAGCATTTGCATGTAGATTTAGAATAGTCAATTTTTTGTGATTTTGTCAAAACCCTAATTTTGATTGGATCTCTAGATAGTGAGGTTGCTGGACTTCATTTGAGTTTGTTTCAATCTTAGGAAGTGGCAAAAGTCATTAGATTGAGGATAGATCATAGGTTGATCAAGATTCCATGATTCTATGTGTTGATTTGCTTCGTATAAGTGCTAGAAGAGAATTTGTGAGATAGTTTCAAATCTTTGTGATTTCTTTTGAAAGCATTTATTGTTGTTCAAAGGAGTGATTTGTGAATTGAAATAGGTTGAAAAAGAAGATTGGTCATTGCTATATGGCAACCTCGATTGGAGTCATGTTGGAAGCCAATGATAGGCTTACCTCAAGTAACTATTCATTGGGGAAAGTGAGGATGGAATCACTTCTTGAGATGAATGATGTTTTGGATATTGTTGTAGGATTGGAGGAGATACCAAGATCAAGTGGTCTAAAGGGCAAGATCAAGTGAATGCTTTTTCAAGTGACAAAAGAAGGATAGATCAAAGCTCAAAGGAGTCATCAAAGTACACTTTGCAAGTGAGTGCTACAAGAAGAAGAGAGATCAAGGAGACAAGCAAGGTAATATTACTCTTGATGAGGATGGTTTGGATGTTCAAGATGCAAATGATTATGCTTTTGTGATGTCTTCATGTATGCTTGCTAATGATGGAGATCTAGGTCCTTGGTGGATTGATAGTGGAGCAAGTTCACACATGACTTTTCACTTCTTTGTTGGCATATGGAGATGACAAGAGGGTGATCTACATGGCCAATGATGGTGAGTGTGCAACCAAAGGGATTGGCACAATTTCTATTTCCCTCTCTACAAATAGGAATGTTCATTTGGAGGATGTCTTGTTTATTCCATCTATTACCAAGAATTTGCTTAGTGTGAGCCAAATGCTAAGTAAAGGCCTCAAGGTGGAGTTTGATGGAGATGCTTGTATGATCAAAATAAAGATGTCTTGGTTGGAAAAGGAAAAAGGCAAGGGAAGCTGTTCAAACTAGATGCTTGTGTTATTGATAACCAAGTTGGATGTGTTGCAAGGGAGCAAATACCTATTCAAGAGGTTTGGCATAAAAGGGTGGGACACCTCAACTTCAAGTCATTGGAAGTAATGGCTAGGAAGAAGATTGTGATAGGTCTTCCAAGTTCCTTAAGTGGCATCAAACATGTTTGTGAGTCTTGTGCTTTGTCTAAGCCACATAGACAACCTTATACTAGATCTATATCTAGATCTACAAAGCCTTTTCAACTTGTACATTCAGATATTCATGGATTTACTACAATTAGCAATAGTGGAGCTAAGATGTATGTAACATTCATTGATGATTTTAGTAGATTTTGTTGGATCTATCAACTAAAGATCAAGGATGAAGTGTATGATGTCTTTATCAAGTTCAAGAATGCAAGGGAGAACCAATTTTCCACAAAGATCAAGTGCTTAAGGAGTGACAATGGTGGTGAGTACATATCTACCAAGTTTAAGGCCTTTTGTGATGAGCATGGGATCAGGAGGGAGTTTACAACATCAAGGACCCCACAACAAAATGGAGGGCTAAAAGGAAGAATAGGACTTTATGTGAAAGTGCTAAAGCTATGAGGTTAAGTGCTAATCTTGACAAACCATTTTGGGATCAAGCTTTGTTGTGTGCCAATTTCTTGTGCAATAGGTGGTTGAGTGCTATTTTGGATGGAAGGACACCTTTTGAGATGCTATTCAAGAGGAGGCCGAGTGTCAACTTTCTAAGAACCTTTGGATGCACATGCTATGCCAACATTACTCTTGATGATAGGACGAAGGAGGATCCATCTTCAAGAAGAGGTATTTTTGTTGGATATAGTGAGGTGAGTAAAGCCTACAAGGTTTACATTCCTTCTACTAACAAAGTGATTGTTGGTAGAGATGTCATCTTTGATGAAGGAAACATTCCAAAAGTGTCTTCAAGCATGATTGATGGTAGTGTGGATGGATCTAACATTCTTGATGTTGATGAAAAGGATCCTACTTTGGATGGTGATAATGATGGACCTTCATCAAGTCAAGGGAAAGACAAGTACCTTCAAGGCTCACATATGATGAAAAGGGTAAGCAAGTAGTTTCTAGAAATTATGTTGCTTTCCTAACCTCTTTGGATGAGCCTACAAGTGTAGATCAAGCAAAGAGAGAAGAGGAGTGGATCCAAGCAATGGATCTTGAGTATCAAGCTCTTATGAAGAATGGAACATGGAGATTGGTGGAGTTACCCAAGGACAAGAAAGCTATTGGATGCAAATGGATCTTCAAGGTGAAGACAAACCAAGATGGATCTATCAACAAGTACAAGGCAAGGTTACTAGCAAAAGGATATGGTCAACAACAAGGGATTGACTATGATGAGACCTCTGCACCCGTGGCAAAGATGGTAAGCATTCGAGTCATCATTTCACTTGCTAGACTTTATGGATGGGATCTATGGCAAATGGACATTTCAAATGCATTCTTGAATGGTGATCTTGAGGAGGAAGTGTACGTGGAGCAGTCTAAGAGCTACATCTCATCTACAAAGCCAAATCATGTGTGTCTACTACAAAAGAGCTTGTATGGCCTTACGCAAGCACGAAGGAGTTGGTATGCTAAGCTTAACACTTTTTTACTCTCTCAAGGCTTTGTTATGAGTGAGTATGATCATTCACTTTATTATAGGTCTGCTGGAAATGATGATACCATCTTGCTAATCTATGTGGATGATATCATCTTGAGTGGTGGAGACAATCAAGATGTGGAGGATATCAAGAGTGCTCTTAAGAAGGAGTTTGAGGTGCATGATCTTGGTAATTTGCAGTACATTTTGGGAATAGAAGTCATTAGATCTTCTCAATCTACTTTCATTTGTCAAGAGAAGTATGCTAATTCTATTCTAGAAAGATTTCATATGGTAGATACAAAAGCTAGTGATACACCTATGGAGTCTCATGTAAAGCTAACTATAAGAGGTAATGAAAGATCCTTCGAGGACATTACTCTCTATAGGAAGCTAGTTGGTTCACTCATCTATCTAATCATTACTAGACCATATCTAAGCTATTGTGTTGGAAGGTTGAGTTAATTCATGCAAGATCCTAGTGAGGAGCATTGGAAGCTAGGGAAGCGAGCTTTGAGGTACATCATTGGAACTCAAGATTTTGGCATATTGTATGAGGGATCATCATCTAATCTTTTTGGATTTTCAGATTCGGACTATGTTGGAGATGTAATGGATAGGAAATCCATTAGTGCTCATTGTATTTTCATAGGTGATGGAGTTATATCATGGATGTCAAAGAAACAAGCCACTATCTCATTGTCATCTAGTGAGGCCGAGTACTAGGTATTCAAATCCAAAGAGACAGAAAATGAAAGTTGATTACATTACTCAGCAAAGATACATTCACAATGTCTTAATCAAATATACTTTGATGAATGTGCAAATTAGCTCTCTCACCAATGAATCTAGGACAAAAGATGTCGAAGGAGCAGACGCGTGAGTATCCTTATCATTCGATAATAGGATCTGTTATGTATGCAATGATTTGTACCAAATTAGACATAGCTTTTGCAGTCAGTTCCTTAAGTCAATTTATGGCCAATCCTGGTATTACACATTGGAAGGCTTTTATTAGAGTTTTGAGATATTTTTTAGCTACTATGGTCTTTTGAATTTGTTATAGAGCAGTCGACAATGACAAAATCAATATTCTCAGTGGTGTAAATCCACTTTCGGATATACATTCTTTCTCAACAATGGTCCTATTTCATGGAACAGTCACAAGCAAACTTCGATAGCTCTATCTTCCTCTGAATCAGAGTATATAGTAGCCTCTCAAGCTACAAAGGAAGTAGTATGGTTGAGAAACTTACTCTCAGATATCAGTTTGAATCAATATGTTTCGACAATTCTATTTTGTGATGATCAAAATGCCATTGCCTTATCAACCAACCTTAGATTTCATTCTAGGAGTAAGCACATTGAGATTAAGTATCACTATGTCAGAAACAAAGAGGTTGACTTGCAGTACTGCCAAACACAAGATATGACAGCAGATATTTTTACTAAAGCATTAAGCTTGGATGCACACACAAAATTTTGTGCAAAACTAAGTTTGAAGGTCAAAGCATTCATGGATTCAGATTAAGAGTGAGTGTTAGATTATTCTCCTAATTCTCCTACTGACCAAATAATCGATCTTTAATCTTCATCCACTCTATTATCCAATTCTGCATTTTATGCATGTTTTTATAGTTTGCAGAAATACTCGGGAATCGCTTACATGTGGCTCTGACTATCAAACATCATCCGACAATCTTTATTGACATGGTTCGACAATCTTTTTTGAATGAAAGACAGTTCATTGTTCCACTTGAATTAAAGCTATAGACTTGCCCTAATTGTTTAGCAAGTAAATTTCTGGGAAGATCTAACTGAATAGATGCCAGCTCATTATGGCCAACTGGCTATTGCGATTTGCGACCTAATAGCTATCCTACTGGACATGCATCAATTGCTTAGTATATATAATTGATCATCAAACATTTCATTAGTTCATTATTATGCTCTTTTTTCTAGCTTTGTTTCTATCTTAGCTTAGAGCTTATTATTGCTACTCGTGCTTACTGCTTATCAGCGGAAGCGCAATCAAACAAAGTTTTAGTTACTCAGAGATAGCTTAGTTTTTATCTGCAATTGTCTTGTGCTCATCATGATCTGTTTTTGTGTTGAATCAGTCTATTCCTTATTGCGTTCAGTATCATGCTAGAATGTATGCATCTCTGTGATTGTTTTGTAACTGATAATCTCTTATAGTCTTGTCTGATAATTCAATACTTCATTGTTTGGCTACGTAATCATTGTAGTGCTAGAAATTTAAAATTTGGTCACTATAAGATTGAACATGACTTATGTCATTATGTTTTGTTCAATATTGATAGGCTTAGTCATGCATTAGGAAAGAAGGCTCTACTCCACTGCATTTGATAACCCGCCATAGTTTTCGACTTGTCATTATTTCGCTTTCCAACAATATGAACTCTCCTACAATGATATGCATGTAATAAGAGATCAAGGTATCTACCTATTTATCTTTGCAAGTTGCAACATAAGTAGCTTGAACTTGTTATATTCTACATGCTTGATGTTGTTCTACTAGCAACAATCTTTAGGCACTTTTGAACGTAGATGTAATTGCTTATATACTCTTCATTTTGCTATATATTTTATATGTGATGATAGGTAGTTATTTTCTTATTTTCACAGGATATGTCATCTTGAACATGCTATGTGTTAGGTTAGTAGTAAGTATTATGAATATTGTAAACTTCAATAATTTTGGTACTCCTACATTTAGAGCCTCATTGTAATAATTTGATAAGTATATTCAAAATATGCTCTTATGATATTTTCATGAAGATATTGTACAATAATGTGCATATGTACATTGTCCAATGTTCTACTTTACGTACATGTTTACAACGTAGTGACAAAAGGAGAGAATCCCAAATTTCCTTATCATGAGGATATTGTGAAAGATGGTAGCTTTTCACAACAACATTATATGCTAGCAAAGTCAATGTGCTTAGTATAATTATTTATCCTTTCGTTTCATAATATGCGATATTGAGATCTTCTCATTGTGTGCTCAAGGGTAGAGGCAGTCATAAAAAAACTACGAACTCAAAGTTGTCGCTAGTGTCATGTTCGACATAACGTGGAAAAACAAGCTGTTGATTCTCCTCTTATGTGTATTTTGAAAGACTACGTCATTGCATTTGAAACTCCATGATTTTTTTTGGAAGCATGGACATTAAATGTCTAAATTCAAGTTAGATAAACATTTCTACTTTTCCTTGGAGCGTAGAGAAAGGGCTGACTAATGGCCTATGACCACTCAAGATGGTTGTAATATTCTGTTAGCATCTTGACCTGCCCCAGGCTGGCACCTTTGAATGCCACCTAGGGGCAATTTCCACTCCTTGTCAAAGGGAGGTTAGTTGAAGTGGCTTCCACCAATCAAGATGGTGTACTTGGGCCCTCTCCATTTATGCCCCACTCCATGTGAAACCACCCTAAGCCTTGTTATGTTATGCCTGTAGTGTCAAATTTATATGTGTGTGCGAGCGCACGTGCACACACACACGCACACGCAGATGCACGCGTGTGCACGCAAACAATAACACACACACACACACACACACACACACACAAAGCAAAAATACACAAGTTCTATAACCAATATATAAGAAAACGAACATTGGGAACACATTGTTCTAAATTATGAACATAAGTTTATTACAAACTTGAAAATAAGCTCAAATAAACGTTATTCCAAATGACATAGTGTATAAAGTTTAAAAAGTTGCATAAACAAAATGGTCTATAGACCAAAAGTGTCAAATATTTTGAGCCTAGTACTATGGATGAAAATGTACGGCCTTTTAAATTGGGATGAGTTTATTTCTCAGTCACATACTATGGTATAACCAGGGGCCCACCCTCATTTAACCATATAGGAGCATGAAAAAGTGATATGATTATCTGGTTATTATCATGGATTTGTTTTACTCTATTTGATGAGGGTGGGGCCACGCTTGCACCCTCACCCTTTGAGATAGACTATGCTAATTGTGAGACTATGAAATGAAGCTAGGGTACTACTAATTCTTAGTTTAGTTTGGATGTTCTTGGTATAGTACTCCTTTGAGATATTGACATATGATCGACCTTGTATTTATACACATTAAATGAATGAATTTTATGCAAATTTTTGATGCCCTAATTGTATGTTCTTTAGCTTGTAACTTCTACCATTAAGATCAATAAATATCAATAAAATAAACATTTTCACGAAGTCGTTGAGGGTATTACAGTGTACATAAATAATTTAGCCGAAAATAGTTGCGAGGGTCGTGGCATCCTGTGTGTAAGCCCATGACCCAATGAGCACTTGTAAATAAATAATTATGGACATAAACTTAACTTTGGGCCATGTAATTAAAAATAATATTAGAAGGCCAAAGTTAAGCTTAAACTTAAGTTTCTAAGTTTTGCAAACTAGTCAAGATCAAATGGTGGTAGGTGGGGTGTGTTTCTTCCTATACCATAGATTTGTTTGTGCTTATTGTGAAGGGTGTGGATCTCAATCCCACCTTCTTGCAAGTAGCCCATAGGAAGCAAGGAGGGGCAAGGGCCACCCCAAAGATAAAAAGGCACCATTTGTAAACATTTTCTATGCTTAATGAGAAGGAGAAAACCATTTTGGAGAGCAAGCATCCTCATTTGCTATTCAATCATTGCTAATGCTATTGTGTGCTTTTCTCTTTTGCTCTATATTTTTCATTGTTCTTGTTTTCATTAGTTAAAACTTTTCCATTGGCATGCATAATGAGCAAGTGAGCTAACCTCTCTCTCTCTCTCTCTCTCTCTCTCTCTCTCTCTCTCTCTCTCTCTCTCTCTCTCTCTCTCTCTCTCTCTCTCTCTCTCTCTCTCTCTCTCTCTCAAACATGGAATGTGGATGTGTTTAGTGTTAGGAAGGTAGTGTTAGAGTGGGGTAGTGTTAGAGGAAAGTAGAAAGCATATAAATCCAGCAACTTGGCTAAGTTAGGATCATATATTAGTGTTCTAACCCTTTTGACATGCGGAGGGCTGCTCACCACCTACTTGCTACACCCTAGAGCGGCACCGTTGCCGGGGATAGGAATCACTAACTAGTTTTAGTTGCATTTAGTTGCTTTTGCTTTTTGAGCTTGTTTTAGGTGGATTTTGGGGTAGATTTAGCTTGTTTCGTGTGCTTTTTCATGCTTAGACTGTTCTCAGCTAGCGGAGGAGGTGTGGAAGGGTAGTGGAGACCCAAAACAGCCTCTAAGGGCTTGGCATCCATTCACAATCCGAAAAAATCCAAAAATACACTCAAATCTATTTTTGGAGAGAAAAAAGATTTGAGGACGAAGCAGTCATGGTAGATGGAGGGTCAGGTGTAAATCTGGTTTCCACTAACTTGTATAAAAAATGGGGTTTGCAAGGATTGAAACCAACGAAACTTGCCATCAAACTAGCAGATCAATTCTATGTAAAACCAAAAGGTGTAGTTGATGACATTCCAGTAAAAGTAGTGAGAATGTAGTTTGTAATCACTTTCGTGGTTATGGACATACCAGAGTCCCCTTCTGCCTACCACATTTTACTAGGAAGACCTTGGTTGAGGATTGTGCAAGTAGTTCACAACTGGGGAACCAAAAAACTTAACTTTGAAAACAAGGAGCAGGCTGTAAAGGTTGACCCAACCACATGGACGGTAAAACTAATTACACCAAAAGTTGATGATGGATTCGTCCACCACCAATCACACAATTAATCACCCACGGCAAGCCAAGGGAGGCCACTATGACTCTGAAACAGATATCGTGAGATGGATGGACGCATTGGCAACAATTGATTGTATGACTGGGCATGCTTGTCAACCTGATTCAGATTCAGAACCCAGCACGTCTTCACCCAAGTGCTATACCTTGGACACACCAATTACTTTTAGGGTGAATATGATTAATTTGGCATGGTTGTCTACGGAAACTATTCAGGACCCTGTAGACAATGATCTAGTCCCTTGGCAACATGCTTATACCCACAACAAGGAGACTGAGTTGACTGATGAGCAGGTCCTGCAACATATGGACCCATATCGCTGACTGATGAGCAGGTCCTACAACATATGGACCCATATCGCTATGGAATGAGAAAAGTACCAGCTTAGTCACCTCAAAGATCGGCCATGGAGAGTTTCCAAGATAGATCCACCCAAGACACCAGCAAAAAAGAAGAATCAGCTGAAATAGCGATACAGCCAGGTGATCCGATGGAGTGATCTACCAGAAAAGGCCATAGTTGTGGTAGATATTGATATTCATAACCATGAAGCAAATATCAAACTGGTTTTCAAGAAATATAACAAGGATGTACCCAACTATGTTGATAAAAAAAGAAAAAAGAAAGTGTTAGACTCCTTGAAATCAATCTAATTGAAGCCAGATGCAGTGTCATCATCCTCAAAGATGACCGAAAATCCAAAGATTATAAGTCAGGCTAAGATCAACATGCTGAAGGAGGAATCCCGCCAAACGCCACTTCACGAGATGTCAGAAACCTTCAAGAATTATACCTTAGATGACGTGGTAATCATGATGCCACAAGCACAAAGAGAATCTGATCAAAATCAGGAACCAGTGGAACAAGTCTTCAAAGGACCTGTGCGGACACAACAACCTATGAATTTAAGAAGGAAGTTTTTTACTCTTTGCATGTCTGATTCTACTGCCATCACTTCTCACATCAACAGCTTCAAATCTTTAATGGATCAGTTATCAACTGTAGGATGTGCTAGATGATGATGCCATTATGACCTTGCTTTCTTCTCTTCCAAAGTTGTATGAGCACTTTGTGGTGGTGATCTCCACACAACCCGACCTCACTCTTCAAAAGGTGATCGGTCATCTTCTTCAAGAAGAAATTCGGAGAAAGATCAGCGACTTGTCCATCAAAGACAAAATCCATGGCCCTGTACACCAACAAAAAAGACTATTCCAAGGGCAAGAATCAAGTGCAGCAACAGCAACAGCAGAAGCCTCATACTCAAGTTGAGAATAGTGGATTGCATAAGAAGTTTTTCTGCAGATATTGCAAGAGAGCTAATCACGACATCGAGGAGTGTCGTATATGTATCTACAACGAGAAAAACAAGCAATAGCAGCAACAACCAGACTCTTCCAATGCAGCGGAATTCAAGGAGCAAGATACACACCTGCTAATGGCTTACAACAGTGGCAGCGAAGACCACGATAGCTGGTATCTGGACAACGATGCTACCCAACACATGACCTCTTGCAAGGAATGGTTTATTGAGTATGCATCTTACAACATAGATCAATTCATCTATCTCGCATATTCAAGCACCATAAGTGTGGAAGGCAAAGGGACAATCAAGATCGCATTCAAAAATGATCTTTATATTTATGTCACCAATGTTCTTCACATACCTCAGTTGTCAAAGAATATGTTGTCAGTTTTTAAGATGATTGATGAGGGCTACACTATTACTTTCTCATCTAAGCAAAAGACAATTTGATACTACTCTGACTACATACACTAGAGTCGAAAATCTTTACGTACTCTCTAATTCAGTTGCATTAGCTAGTATCTCTAATGAGAATGTAAACGATAATGCTATTCTTTGGCATAGTCGCTTTGGACACATAAATACAAGATCACTTTCCTATATGCATTGTAATAATTTAGTTGATAAATTAAAGTTCCCTTCTTCATTAGATAGGATATCTTTCTTTTGTGAATCATGCATCTATGGAAAGCATTCTAGAAGCAAGTTTCCCAAATCACATTCCATCAAAGCAAAGCATGTATTGGATCTTGTACATAGCGATATTTGTGGTCCAATGCCAACTCCGTCCTTAGAAGATGCAATCTATTTTATCACTTTCATAGATGATTATTCTAGATGGTCTATAGTCATGTTCATTAAGCACAAATCTGAAGCCTTTGAATGCTTCAAGAGATTCAAGGCCATGGTTGAGACACAAACATCTACAAAAGTGAAAGCACTCCAAACTGATGGTGGTGGTGAATACCTCTCTAACGAGATGTCCGACTACATGGTTGAACATGGTATTAGAAAATAGCTCACAACTTTTTATTCACCTCAACAGAACGGGATTGCAGAGAAAGGAAGAATCGAACTCTTCTCAACTCAGCCTGATCCATGCTACACCAATCACATCTACCTACGAGGTTCTGGGATGAAGCTACTGCCTCATCCTGTTACGTACAGAACAGATCCAACACAAAAGCCATCAACAACAAAACTCCTTATGAAGTTTGGCATGGACACAAGCCTAGTGTCAGCCATTTAAAAATATTTCGTTGTATATGTTTTGTTCCCATTCTTAGACAGCTTAGGAAGAAGCTAAATCATAGGACAAATAAATGTGTTTTCATTGGCTATCTTGATGGACATAAATCTTACAAAGTTTATGATCCATCCACCAATGTAGTATTTGTCTCTAGGGATGTAATAGTTTAAGAGCATACATACTATAATTTCAAACAACCATTGATACACGATGATGTGTCATTTCATCCTATTTTACGCAACATGGAATCTTCCAACGTTGATGATTCCTCTACAAAACTTGTAGCTGCAGCTACAGAAGCTGAGCAGCCAACAATACCTATCATCAAACCAGACCAAGCCAGTTCGAGCATATATGAAGAACTTCAAGAAGAAGCATCACCACATCCTGTTCAACCAAACATCCATAGATCCTCACGGACTCGGACAATTCTTGAGAGGTATACACCTCAATCATTCTAGACCTCATCAGAAGAACCATAGAGCCTACCCGAAGCAATTAACCCCAAGGATGCTGTGAAGTGGGGAGAAGCTATGGAAAGCAAGTACAACTCACTTTCGACGAACCAGACCTGGACACTGGTCGACTTTCCCACTCACAAGAGAGTTATCGACAACAAGTGGATCTTCAAGAAGAAGATCAACTCTGATGGTTCCTTTGTTAAATGGAAAGCACGACTGGTGGCTAAAACTCAAGTCCAAGGAGTGGATTATAAAAAAAAATTAATCCCGTTGTCAAGATGCAGTCAGTCAGGACTCTGATTGCCTTAGCAGCCGCAGAAGACCTTGAAATGCACCAAATGGATGTCAAGACAACGTTTCCCAATGGCAACGTTGAGGAAGAGCTGTATATCTTCCAACTGGAAGGATTCGAAGTCAAAGGCCAAGAGCACAAAGTGTGCAAGATGCACAAAGCAATCTACGGTCTAAAACAAGCTGCAAGAGCATGGTCCTATAGAATCAACTCTTACCTCATCTCATTGGATTTTGCAAATAATTCAGCTGACTGTAACATTTATTCCAAGCATATAGGTACCCATTTAGTTCACATAGCTCTTCACATAGATGATGCATTTATTTTGTCAAACTACACTTCTCTTCTGCACACTACTAAGAGTGATCTGTCAAAGGAATTTGACATGACTGATTTAGGCGCTGTTCATTCTTTGCTAGGAATTCACATTACTAGAAATAAACTTCAAAAGAAAATCTATCTTAGCCAGCAGGCATATCTAAAATGCATTTTAGACATAATTTCATATGTCTAATTGCAAACCAATTGATACTCCAATGGATCCAAGTATAGTATTGATTCTAATCCTAGGATCTCTCATTGGAAAGCATTAAAGAGATTGATGAGATATATTTAGGAAAGTTTAGATCACATTTTATGTTATGATGGAAATGTTATCGACTCACTCGTCTGGTAAGGCTACTCTGACTCAGATTGGGGAGGAATAGTCTCTACCAGAAAATCTACCTCCGGGTTTTGTTTTTATCTGGTAGGGGGACCGATTTCGTGGAAATCAAGAAAGTAGAAATCAGTTGTGCTTTCTTTGACTGAGATAGAGTACATCACAGCATGTCAAGCTTCAAAAAAGCCTGTATGGATCAGGTTATTACTTCATGACTTACATCACACTCAGTTCAATGCTACCACCATTCTTTGTGACACCTTGAGCTGTACTTCACTGTCGCTGAATCCTAGATTTTATGGAAAGTCTAAGCACATAAGAATCCAACATCATTTCATTCGGGAGAGAGTTTTCTTAGGGCAAGTGATCCTTCAATACTGCTCCACAACAAAAATGGTCACAGACATCTTCACCAAAGCGCTTCCCCAGATCAAGCATGCAAAGTTCTTCAACATGTTGAACTTGACGAAGATACCAAGGCACCAACCGTGACCTTAAGGGGGACTGTTGGAAACTAAGCCCACAATTGTCTCCTTGGTGAATAACTAATTTCCTATTGGTGAAGATCAGAGCAAAAACGTGTTTCTGAACCCTCGTAGAGAGTGAAATTTTCATTTTCTATGAAACTTAACCTTCGTTGACTTCTCCAAGGTTAGATACATACCAGATCCAGCTCTTGTAGAGCCAACAAGAGTTACTTCCCAGTATTTTTGGAAAAATCAAGATTTTTGACTAGAAAACAGTGAAAGGAATTTTGCATAGCCAACCCTCGCAGGAGTAACCTTTGCAGATAAAATCAATAGTTAGATCTACACCAGATCTAGCTACTGTGAAAATATCAGGCCAATCAAAGCAAGGATTAAAAAGTTATCAAGGAAAAACCATCGTAAGAGGCCTAAAATCACACTATCGGCCGACCAAACTGATCAGATCCTTAAAGATCCAGATTGAATTCTGCTGAACCAGCAGGATCCAACATCCTTGGACTCTACCACTGAATGAATCTGAAATTCGGACGATCAATAGCCAGAAGAACAACAAATCAAGTGCCAAATATTCTCAGAGTTGCAGTCGCGCAAATCGAGGTAGAACCAGCACCAATGGATCCTATGAGTCAATCCGTATATGTCACGCCCTTGCAAGCAGTGATCAGTTGCATCATCCTGAAGAACCTTTCAAGATGACTGAATTGGAAGCACCGCAAACAGAATTGCTCATGAATATTTTGTCTAGTAAGATCAATATTTCATTGGGAGAGTTCCTAAAGTTGGTGCCAAAAACAAAGGAAGTCTTAGCACAAAAGTTAGCTCAAGCTGAACCAGAAGTCCATCAAGAGCCACTTTTTTGTGCTGGATTTGAAGAATCTAATGAAGTACTCCATGTCGGAGCCACTTGGGAAAGTGAACAAAAAAATATCACTCTACCGATACAACATTGACAATTTCCCAAGGAAGCAGCCATGATAGATGGTGGTTTAAGAGTTAACCTGATTTCTACAAAGCTATGTGCAAAATGGGGCCTTACAAAGATCAAGCCTGCGAATTTGCCATTAAGCTAGTTGATCAAACGATAGTTCGTCCACGAGGAATGGTTCAAGATATACCTGTCAGAATTGCGGGAGTACTTCGTCATTACTTTCGTAGTAATGGACTTACCAGAAGCACCAAATGTCTACCGAGTCCTATTGGGACGTCCATGGTTACGAGTTGTGCAAGTAATTCATAATTGGGGGTACCGAAAAAATCACTTTTGAAAATCGTGAATGTGCAGTCAAAGTTGATCCTACAACTTGGACTATCAAACCAGTGGTTCAAAAAGAGGATGATGATTCATCAACAACGGATCATACTTGTGACCGACCAGAGAAAAATTTGGGAGTTCATTACAATTCTCAAACGGATACTTTCAACTGGAATTAAGCTCTTGCAATGATTGATTGTACAGTAGGATATATGTGTCAACAAGATAATCAGTCATATTTGAGTGAGATTTCATTATTGGATCAAACCTTGGATACACCGATCACTTTTCCCTTGAATGTGCTGGATGTAGCTTGGATGTCAATGGAACCTATACCAGATCCGGTTGAAGGTGACCTCATTCCTGTGAGTCATGCCTTGTCTTAGTGTGCTGGTGCTAGCATCAAC
>MU832982.1:0-63319 GCA_029204225.1 Diphasiastrum complanatum | reverse complement strand
TAGATCATTACCAAATAACAATGTATCATCAACATATAAGACAATGATTATAAAATATACAAATATGACCAAAATAGCCAAACTAGTTGAAATTTCTCACACTCCCTCTTCAACTAGTTTTAGCATAGACTTTGAAAACACTCCAACTGAAGTCCTGTGCTTCATGAACAAGTTCTTTCCCAATGCTTTCGTGAAGATATCAGCTACACATTCCCTTGATGACACATGTTGAAGCTCCACCTCCTTTGCAATGACTTGCTCCCTCACAAAGAGATATGAGATGTAAATAGAAAATGAAGAATCACATAGAATGTAAATGAGATGATTCCTCCATGCTATAAACTTTGAACAAAATTACAACAACCACACAATAAATGTGAGTGATAACCATTTGCTTGCTTGTATCCTCTCTTTTTGTCCTTTCTTGCCATGTATCAACCATGAAACTCCATGAATGAGCCTCCATCTCCATCTTGCCACAAGATGCCATCATCACTTTATGATTTGATAATGAATGAGTGATATAATGAACCTCCACTAGTTTCATTTCCATCAACAAAAACCAGCCAAGAATGCTAGTACAATTGCAACATCAAAATGATGCTCACCAATGTAGAATATCAAACATGTTCTAGTTCCAGATTGTCCACACAATCCCTAGAGAATTTCTCTTATTCAAAAACTTCCAATTAGGTATCTTACTATGAATATATCCAAAATTACTTTCAGATCAAATCACATTTCTATACAACATCTGGTTCTCTGATTCCTTTCTGACAGTGAGCAAGTTTGTGATGGCTATTGCGTTCTAGGGAAGGGAGAGGATAGGTGTGCTGTGAAAGGCGGTGCAGCCATGGCCCGAGATTTCCAGAGTAAGTTGAAACCCGAGAGGTTTGAGGTATAACGTGCATCTGGAAATTTCATTCCAGCAGTGAATGCATGTCCTCTTATTTTTCTCAAATCCAAT
This sequence comes from Diphasiastrum complanatum, assembly GCA_029204225.1. Lineage (NCBI taxonomy): Eukaryota > Viridiplantae > Streptophyta > Lycopodiopsida > Lycopodiales > Lycopodiaceae > Diphasiastrum > Diphasiastrum complanatum. The sequence continues at coordinate 62,352 of MU832982.1, read as the reverse complement.
CTCAACAACGCGTGAACAACATACCTATTCTCCACAGAGATCACGTTGATGATGAATTAGCTGCAGATATGGCAGATGAGGGACGCGGTCCATCCTTGCCTCAGCTTGTACATTTTTTTTCTCTCTCGATGGTGGATGCGGCTGGACGAGTTATGGAGTGGAAATATGGCGGCCCTATGACCTAATCTTTGGAACCAAGCTATTTTTTTTTTAAACTCGTGGTTTGGTTGAAAAAAATTAGGCATTTTGCATGTGAAGGGAGCTTTTTTGAAGGAATTGGTTTTTCCCTCATTAGCTACTCTTCCGGTAACTACATAGAAAATGGCTAGATCTACTATGGGGGACGAGATAAAATTATGCTATCCTAACAGTTTGTCTATAAATTGATTCATAGATTTAGGATGACGACATGTTATTCGGTCCTTATGGTTTACCTTTCCAAAATGGTATCCAATGAAAGAAAATTTACTTTTTCTGGTACTCTGTTTGGAGGTGACTAAACTTTGGAAACTAAGTTCTTCCCAGATTAAAAGTTAAAATTATTATTTTTTTTTTTTATTGAATTTCAAGTTTAGTTAGAATTTGGAAGGGGTTACTTGTCTTGTATATTTCTAGTTGATATTAATCATTAGAAATGGAACAAATTAACGTTTGTACAAGATACTCATCAAATTTAATATTAAAACTGTCAAACAAGATGAAATGACTAGATAACATGAGTGAGGATAGAACTCTTTATCCGATCAGTGGAATCTTGTTTGGATACAGTTTAAGAATTTTTAAAATCCTATTGGTAGGATCTCCATTCATGTAATTTCATATTTTAAGTTTGGATAGTTTTGTTAATAATGACGGAGTAATGCCAAACCAGTCAATAAAAAAAAACAACAGTCCATTATTATTGGAAAATTTGTAATTGATAGGAACTGATCAAAAGTATAAAACTGATTTCATTTCCAGTTAAATCCTATGGTGAATGATATGCAAATGATCAGACTTAGTTTGGTTTTATACTAGTAGTTGATTTTTGTATATCGGTAATTCAGTCCAGATATAGGATAGAAATGAAATTGTTTCAAAATTTTTTCTTACAGTAATTGATTTTAAACATTTACTAATGTTGTTACGTCTTCTTAGTACCTTAGCTGAAATAGATTTTCAGGGAACTGAAAATTCTAAGGAGGGAAGAAGAGTAGACATCAGTGGTAGTAAGTGTGATCGGGAAGTGTATTTTGCAATTAGGATTTTTGTAATCCTAGTAAATAATTGCTTAATACCGGATATTAATTCCGGATATTAATTTCCTGGATAGAATTCATTTAGTTGAATTCATAACTTATATCTTTGTAACCATTGAGTTATCCACAGTTTTGGATTTAAATTGTGATGTTAAAAGAGGAATCTAATACATGGATTACATTGGATCTGTTAATTGATAGAAGCTTGTCTCTAGAGTTAATGCTCTTGGATCCAATGGGATTTGAAGCTTATCGTTAACTTGTAAGGATCAGAATGTAGTGTTGAACCATGTTAATTCTTCTGTCTAAATCACAGAATCAGGTGTGAATTTGTGATATCCATCTGATAGGCATGCCAGCCATCCAAATAAATGGATTCTCCAATATTTGGGAACAAGAGATAATATCCTATAATAATTATAGGACAGCTAAAAGATCAGTGGATCTTTAGAATATCAGATAAGGCGGTTAAGGATTTTTTAGAAGGGAAAACTGATGGTATGAGAAATCAGTAATTTTGGAAAGGGAATTCTAGGACTGTAAAGATCTGATGATCAATGGTGTGTTTTAGTACCTAGTCATGATATGGAAAAAAAAAAATCCCATTCGATCAAATGTGAGGTATTTTGGGAAATTTTGAGGTTTAATCTAGATCCCAATGTGGTATCTCATTATTTACAAAATCAGAGGCCCTCAAATCTATTTCTCGCTTTCTTAATTAATCCTTTACTTCTTAGTAATTTCTCAAATATAAGACATCAGATTAGTTTATATGATTCTTTCTAGCATGAAAGACTGTTATGTCATGTAAATCAAGTACCGAATTGGAACTTTTCGAATAAGAGAAATTCTCTAGGGATTGTGTGGACAATCTGGAACTAGAACATGTTTGATATTTGAATCATTATATATATGTAGTACATTGAAAGGTCAAAGGTTACTAATTTCATTTTGATTGGAATAGAAGTAAGTTTGATCAGAGATAAAGTCTGAGAGTTCTGTATTGGATCAACCTAATCTTAGTTGAGTACTAGGATCAGAGAGAGGTTGATTGAGTGGAAGGAATTATGTAATTAGAGGTAAGTTGGGTTGGAAAACTGCTGAGAGTGAATGTTATTCGTCTCAGAGATTTTTCGGATATGTTATTTACTCATGAGAAATAGAAAATCTTTTGTAGCTGAGTTACAAGATCTCAGTGAGATATGTGAGTAACATATGTGGGTTCTGGAGGAATTTGCCAATTAAGAATGTGTTTATGTACTGGGTCATAGTGGGATTATTCACATATGTGCACGATTAATCTTGTATGAATCTACTATGTATTCCTGCTTACTAGAGTTATTTGGTGCACTTAACCTAGTCGGTGAACATGAACATATGATCAAGTATTGTTTTGACAAATACTTGCAGAGTCAACGGATCTTTCTATGGAAGATTTATGAGTTAATTAATAAATGATTTGGATAAGGATCTAAATGTGGTGTTATACTAGTATAATTGAATTAAAAATGAATTCACATAAATCTCAACATCTTAATTCAAAGCTGCATGTGTAGAAGAGCACTCTACCACCATATTTGACAAGCATGCTTCAATTCCATACTAGTGAATCCAACTCCAACTTTCTTGAAAAAATAGCACTCCAATTCGGGATGCAAATCCAAGTGCTTTCCGATTCCAATTTGATGTAGAACTTGTCTCCATCCTATCTAAGACCACATCTTAGCTGGGCTCTGATACCAATGTAAAGATCCCACAGAGTTACCCCTAAGATGAGGATAGGAGAACACAATAGGAGAGACCATGGAGCCAAACCGCCCAACCAATCCTAGATCAAACCTGGATCTAGCCCCCAAGCCATGCCATGTGAAGCAAGAGGAGAAGAGAGAAACGGGTAACCAAAATCCAATATGTCGACGGGAGAATCCCCACCTCATTATATAGAGAGTAGAGTCCTGTGCATGAAACCATACAATATCCATGCAGGTCAGCTATAAATATATCACATCTCTTCATGCAGTCCTCCTACCTATGTCCGTCACACAGACATGCAATACTCCATATGTCTCAATTAGAGTGTCTGGGTCCTCTCAAGGTAATTAGTCACAAACAGGCCGTGACATGGAATTAAATCTTGGCGTGACCAATAATCTTGAACATTGAAGGGCCGATCTACCATATTATGACTATTCCAGGTCCTTACCCGAATATGGCCATAACATATTCCCTTTATGGAAGTAGGATCATCTTTTTTTCTTGTATCTAATGCTTGAAAAACATAGCAAGTATATCCAAAGATTGATCTTTAAGATTCAACTTCTTACAAAATAGAGCCTCATAAGATGTTATGCCTCCAATGGGCTTACATGGCAATCTATTACACAAATAAGTTGCACAAACAATGGCCTCTCCCCAAAATGACTTAGGTAGAGATGAATCTAGCCTTAAAGCTTTTGCACACTCACAAAGAGTTCTATTCATTCTCTTGGCTATACCATTTTGTTGAGGACTATAAGTACATGTAAGCTATCTTTTAATGCCACTGAATTTACAAAACTCTATCATCTTGGTGGAGATATACTCTCCACCATTATCACTCCTCAATACTTTTATTCTAGCGTCAAGTTGATTCTCAGCTAGAGTTTTGAGCTTAACAAAAGTCTCAAACACTTTACTTTTGGAATCCAATCCAAGTGTATCTAGAGTAATCATCAATAAAAGATACATACATAGATGCACCTCCATTAGATTCTTGAGAAAAAGAGTGCACATCACTATGAATGAGATCTAATGCTTTTGTAGATCTAGTGGAAGAAGGTAGCTTGTGTGCCTTTGAGAGGCTACAAGCTTCACATCTTTTTCCACACTTTGAGAGTGTCTTTGGAAGGCTGAGAGCAAGATCCTTGGTGCATAGCATCTCCATTGATTTAAAGTTGGGATGGCCCAACCTCTTATGCCATAGCTTCACTTGATTGAGCTCCTCCTTAGCCATGTTCACACTTCCAAGAAAAACATTAGCATCAAGCTTAAAAAGCCTTCGTTGCTTGAATCCCTTTACAATGCAAGTATCATTCATCATTATGGAGCAAACACCTTGCCTAAAATTGACATCTAAACCATCATCCATCAATTTTCCTACACTTAACAAATTCTGAGTGAGTGTAGGAAAATAGAGTACGTTATCTAGATTTACTCTTTTAGAGGATCCAAGACTTAAGGGAATAGTTCCCACTCCATCTATTCTACATTCTTGATCACTTGCTATTAAAATCGATGTTCTTCTTTCCACCTTTGGAGCTTGATGGTTGATCATCATTCTTGGTCTCCCTTGGTTGGATCTTTTTCTTGGACTTAGCCTTTTCTTTGCTTGAGAAGTTGGCCTTCTCATCACCATCTTGACATGAAGGATTCTACTTTCCTCGGCCACAAGCACACTATGGAGCTTGTCAATAGAAGGTAGAGAATCTTGAATGGCAAAGCTTTGTACAAGACTGGAGAACTCATCTCCAAGACCATTCAAAATGATTTGAACAAGCTCATCATCTTGAATACCTCACTTATGATGGAAAGTTCTTTATTGAGAGACTTTATTCTCAAGACATATTCTTGAGCACTCTCATCACTTCCTCTAATGCTTTGAAGAACTCTATTTCTTTACATAAGCACTCTAGAGGTATTTTTGGATTCATAAATCTCTTTTAGATAGTTCCAAGCCTCTTTGGCCGAGGTACAAGATGCCACTTCTTTTAGAAGTTTATTACTAACATTCATTTTTAGGCAATGTAATGCTAATCTAGCTCTCTTTATGTACCTTACTTGATCTTGCCCTCCTTGAGGTTCTTCTTCCTCTCCTATGACAAGATCATACATATCTTGGAGCACTACTAGTGACTCCATTCTGACTTTCCAAGTTGAATAATTACTAGAATTTAGCCTTTCACTAGTCTCAAGTAGATAGGCTCCAATTGAACCCATTCTCACTAGTTAACAAGTACAACAAATGTAAGATTCAAAGGCTCTCAGTTCTCTCTTTCTCATAATTTAGCAACAAAGCTACTCTCTTGAATTTCACAAAACTCAAGAAGCAAGATCTATAATGATCTTAAACTCAAAAAGACTTGGGAAATTGAATTCTATACAATTTATTCAATTTAGAAGCTTGGATTTGACTCTTGGAAGTGCCAATGCCTTTCTATGGTGTTTAGAATGGATTTTAGCTTCACTCTTGAACTAAAAACATAAGCCTCAAAATTCACTCTCAATGATTTGGAGTTTTAATAAACTTCTAACACCATTCCACATCAAATCTTTAATGAGATCAATGGATTTTTACAAGCAAATTACTAGTTTCACTCTTCACAACTTGTTTGAAGTTCAAATATTGAAAAAAAAAAAAGATTTGGTGAAAGCACAACTCCAGCAGCCTCTCACATGTGTGAGAAGTACATATGAACTTTACACACTAATCTGAACCTCAACTTCACAAGTAAACTGTTAGTAAAAGTTGCCCTCCTTCAAAATGATTCTAGCACCAATGCTTTCACCAAAATGAAGATATTTGGATCATCATCTAAGCTCTTTGACTTGGCTCTAATACCATGTCAAATTTCAAAGTTTTGGACTAAATTTGATCTACAAATGATCACAAAGAATGATTGGTAGCTTGGATCTTGATCTACATCGAGACTAGCTTCCAATTCTGGCTTCTAGTTGACAATTTTTGTGATTCCAAGCAAGAACAATCAAGAAATGATGATCCACGGCTTCACACGTGTGAAGTACTGCTACTGTACGACTAATAACAGAGAATTAGTTTACTTGTGACATGCTAAGCATTCATTCACAAAGAAAGTGCTAAAGAGAGTGAAAACATCAAGATTGTTTCACAAACCAAGATTACTCATCATTAGCTTTACAATGGATCCATCATGGATCAAATACACAATCACCATAATCTCTCTCTAAGCTGGGACAGCTCATTGTACTCATCCATATCCACTTTGGATAAGATCTATCTAATTTGCCACATCATCCATTGGTGGTTTGTGTTGACCTTCTAGATTCCTACAACTCCTATAATCTAGGAGATGTTATATTTGACTCAAAGGAAAACTAAATAAAATGGATCTGAACATTACAAGTGTCATTTCACACGTGTGGACAAGTCCTCACATGTGTGGATCCACATAAATGTCAAATACATTGCAAAAACCATGTGAAAATTGCTAAATTCTAACACTCCTTTGTTGTTGCTTGACTCTAGCAAGTTATTGGTGGTTGTCATAATGAATGCAAGTTTAAGACGTTATCATTAATGTGGTGCTAAACTTCATTAACTCTCATCTTGGGCAATCAAAATGTCTACAAAGGCCACTGACCATCGTACATGGTGCATCTTTCCTCATGAGATGTCAAGGTACTAACACATTTAGAGTTGGAGCTGCTAGGACATACATAAGGGACTGACTTCCATGTCATGAATTTAGACCAAATGCATGTTATCTAATGCTATGAATGGTTATCTAGAAAATAAAACGTCTTATCTATAGATATCAAGACCGCATTGTAAATTTTGTTAATAATGATTAAAAAAATGTCTCAAATTTTTAAGAGTACTTGGGGTCTCCCTTTTTCGATGGTTTCAAGGGCAAAAGTGATGGAAAAAGTCATGGATTATGAGTATGAGTTGCTTTATTTAATTTTGAACTTTAAAATGCTATTCTAATGTTGTGATATCTAAGTTTCACAAAATGAAGAACATTTAATGCATGACTTTGAGACAAAATTTTATGGTGGTTTTGCAAAATAACTACCTCATGGTTCATCTCTTGCTAGGATCATAGACCATTACATAGAGTTAACACGTGGTGGCCCCTATCTTTTGACAACCATATAGGTTTATTAGAGGGAAGAGGAAGATTTAGCAAAGGATTCCACTTGTGTATTGACTATAAGGGCTTAAATAAGTCACTATTAAAAAAAATACTCATTAAAATTGATACATGGATCACATATTTTGTAATAGGTGATCCATTCATTTGAGGGTGTTCCACCGAGGAGAGGCACTTGTGATTATGAGGGCGTAGCCCAACGGGGCCTCACTTGCTAGGAACGCCCTCAAATAAATGCATCACTTCACATAAAGTATTCCTAATATTTTTACTCCCATATACTATACTAAAATACACACACACATACACGCACACGCGTTAAATAACAAAGCAGAAACATATTAGAATTGCTTTATTAGATCTGAATTGATATTGATGTTAATGATGTGTGCAAGACCTTTTTTTAGAAAGCGTGTTTTTCTTTATTTCTCTTTATATTTCTCTCTCCCTCCCCCTCCCCCTCCCCCTCCCATGGACGATGGAGGGAAGGAAACGCACAACACAATGGAAATTGAAATACATCATAAAAACATAAAAAAGCGTAGTGTGAAAGCGACTGTAACAATTTTATGTGTGACTAATTTAATAATATTATTAATACCCGCTGTGCTTTTCTGTGTCTCTCTTTCTCTCGCGCTAGTGCCGCTCGCTCGCCTCGCCCCCTCGCTGTTTCTCACGAAAAAAAACAGATCTGTCGATCGATCCGTGTCGATTGCTTTATGTTGGTGGGAGGTTGCTGCATCTTCTTTGCTGGACCTTTCACTCCAGATCGGCTGCTTCCGAGGTTTTCTTTCTCAATGGATCTGGAGACGATCTTAACCTTTTTCTTCTTGTTTCGTATCATCCTTGGTGGCCTTGTATATCCAAGGGAAATGTAAAAATTGCCCGCTTTTGATTTTTGAGCAAATCTGAACTTGCTGCAGAGGTTGATCTTCTTGCTAGTCTATGTTTTAATTGCCGCCATATATTGGCAATATGCAGCGAATTTTTTCGGTGCATCTGAATACGCCTTCTTGCTTGAATTACTTTATTTCGCCTCGACTTCGTTGCTCTCCACGTCCCCGGGAATTGATTGACCCTTTTTGTATGGATCTGAATATCTGCTGTTTTTGCATCTTCTTGTTGGAACTTTCGTATACTTGCTTAAAATTGTTATTACTTCTTGCATTTTGCAGGTTTATGTGCTCCGGCCTTTGTCGCTTCCTGCATTCCCTTCGTCGTCAGATGCTTTCTAAATCTCAGACAGTAATTGCCTGCTGGTTCTGAGAGCTCTTAGAGTAAGTTGTAAAGTCTACAGGGTTCGCAAAATCCATTCTTATACTACTAGATTCGAAATTGGGGCCAGCGTAGCCATCCTTTTGAAGCGGAAGAAGAGAAGCCTTCAAGTATCTGATAATGTCGTTTGCGGGAACTCAGCTAAAGTGCAAAGCTTGTGATAAGACAGTGTATCTTGTGGATCAGCTTACTGCTGATGGTGCCATTTACCACAAAGCCTGCTTCCGTTGCCATTATTGCCAAGGCACTCTTAAAGTAATTTCCCTTCAGCAAAACGTATGCATAAGCTTCATAGCTTTATAATAGACAAGACACTAGTTTCCGCTCTTCTGTTTGTCACCGAGAGAGCACAAATTCAATTTTTAGCTTTTGATCTATTTTCAAATTTACTTGAACATAACTCGCACGCCTGATACTGTTGAATAAGGCTGTTTGAGCAGTGTCAAATTTACGCCATCATAATTCACCAGACTTTGTGAAGGTGTTGTGTTCCTGTGCATGCGAAATGAAATGCATCACTCTTGAGTTACTGAGCTTTGTCTTTAGTAGAGCATAAAAATTCTGGGCGAAGTATTTACAAATTTTTCCTGTACTTCTCACTTTTTTTCGCGAAAACAATATTCCAGCAGAAGCAGGTTTCTACATATCTATATCTCGAAAGATGGTCCTACTTGCCTCATTGTAATTGAAGAAACTAATTTTCCATAGTTAAGAAGATTTAGTAAAGCTATCATTATCTGAAACTCCTCTTCTTCTGATTAAAGCTGTGTATTCTTCTTTGCAGCTGAGTAACTATGCATCTTTGGAAGGCGTATTATATTGCAAGCCACATTTTAATCAGCTTTTTAAAATGACTGGAAGCTTTGACAAAAGTTTTGAAACAGGTATGATCGGGTTATGTTGCCTTGCATTTCTGACCAAAAAGGTTCAATTTGAATTTGGATGCTTGCAATGTGTATTTTTTGCCAGAAAACCATTGTCTACATCTCTTCTTATAGATGTATCTTACTGTCACGGATTTCTTCTTAGGGTTTCACTATTTGTAGGCTTGATGCACTATCCGTACTAATGAAATAAAACAAAACTACACTAAGATATGGAAGGAATCGTGTTTTAGTATGTCTTGTATGTTCCTTACGAGTATTTGTAATGTGCCATTCATTTGAGCTACAAAGTATGCAGTTTGCTTAAAATACATACGATCTTCACCTGACAGTTTTTCCAGCTGCAGATTTTTCACTTTTTGCGAATTGGCTTAGTTTTAGTTAAACATTTGAGTATATGGGTGCTGTTGCATTGCTTCACCTATTCATCTTCAACTTTATAGGTCTTCTAAGGGAGGCCATATTTGTGGTAAGACAGTGCAGCCAGCTGTTGGGTGCCCTTAAAATGCCCTTGGCCCCTAGTAACTGGTCGTGCCGGGAATATGTTAGAGCCCAACTGGCGTCTAACAATCCTTCCCTCTTCTGGCAAGTCGTCGATCCTCGATGACAAACTTTGGGTAAGACTTTCGCAACGCCTGGCGAGTGTCCCAGGTAGCATCAGATAAAGGATGCCCTTTCCAAGCCACTAGATACTCTTGGAAGAGACGATTCCTCAATCGTTGCTTCGTCCGATGTAAGACTTTCTCTGGCCCATAACCTGTGATGTCTTTCTCCTCCAGAGACAGTAGGCTTTCCACCAAGCTATCGTCTGGTTGCTTTGTCTGGCCATCCGTCTGAGGATGCTCAGAGCTACTCATCCGCAACTGTGTTTCCAACCTGGCGAACACTTCCATCCAGAAATTTCCCGTAAACTTGGGATCCCTGTCAGACACAATGGACTTCAGAAGTCCATGCAACTTGACGACATTCTGGATAAAACAACTCGGCAGGAGTTGTGACCTTCTTGGTCGTTGCGATGAAGGGAGCCATCTTGGAAAATCTGTCTACTAACGGAATTCAATCCCGTCTGGGTCTTGGGTAGCCCAACAATGAAAATTATGGCATCCCAGCAAACCACAGGGTTTTTTAATTTCGTAACTGATCCGTTAAAGGAGCAGCTACTCGGAATAGTTCCTAACGAACCGTTGGTAGAACTTGCAAAAGCCTAGGAAAGACTGTAATTGACGAATATCGGCTGGTCTTGGCCAATTCCTACCACAACCACCTTGGCGGCGTCAATAGAAATACCCTCTGCCGTCACTACGTGACCCAAATACTCGACATGAGTAGTACACAACTCGGTCTTTTGTCGTTGGCATACAAGACAGTCTCTTGTAGCTTGCCAAAGACGGTTTGGAGATGCCCCTCATGCTCCACTACCGACTTGCTGAACACTAGTATGTCGTCAATGAAATTGACAACAAACTTGCCCATATAGTCATGTAGGACATCATTCATGAGCATCATGAACATGGCGGGTACATTGGTTAACCCCAATGGCATAACCAAGAACTTATAATGTCCAAAACGGGTTCGGAAGGATGTCTTCTGGATATCTTCCTCACGAATCCGTCTCTAGACCCACTTTTGAGATCTATCTCACTAAAAATGGTTGCTCCTTGCAACACATCTAGTAGATCATCAATCCTGGGCATCGGATATCAGTGCTTTACCTGCATGGCCTCCCAATCTGTGCAATGAAAGTCATCAGGTGCCTCCTCTGGTGTGTTGTCGTAGTAACGGCCATGACTCTGTGCTGCACGCATCCAAACATCTGCGGGACCGGCATCTAAACCACTCTGCCCTCTATCAAGAGCCTCCTCCATCATGTCGACATAGGTAGGTATGCCACTGCCCCCCCCCTGTGTGCCCTGCCTGTCTGCCGGTATAACCTGTGCCATGTGTCCCACCTCTGTCACGTGATGCACCTGTGACCCCTGCCCGTGGCGTGTGCCCTGCACCTGTATAATCTGCCTCATCCCTCTCTGGTCTGGTAGACACAACCCGAATGGGCTCATCCTCATCATGCTCATCCTCTGACACTGGCTCATCTGCCTCATACAATGGGGCTCTCTGTGCTCAAGCCCAAGCTCTCTCTCTCTCTCTCTCATCTCGGCAAGCTCCCTCTCTCTCTCTGCCATCAACTGTGTGCCCAGGTCATCTGCAGGCATGGGATGGGTGCTGTCCGTAGGCAAGTCAACCTGGCGCTCCAAATCGGATATCTTCGTCTGCAAGATTTAAAATTTGCATGTCAGAGAGACAACTTTATCAAGAAATGAAACCAACATACCAGGAGTCAACCAACATGCTATGAAAGATTAGCTTATCACCTGCAATGCGCTCGTAATGGTCAGAAGCCTCCTGGCGAGACGTGCGTTGGTGCTACAGAACACCAACCGCTCCAACTGACTCACTAACAACCGGTTTCTTCTCCTCGTGTGAATGAGTGCCCATGTGCTCCAATTACGCTCACACACGGAGGCAACACATTCCTGTGGTGCGTGCATTGAAATACTTCAGCACATTGTGGCGGAGGTGAAACTTCAACGAAACACAAAAAATGGAGGATAAAATGAGATGCATACCTGAGAAAGGACACGCAGTGCAAGACGCTGTATAGATGGGTATGTGCTACCGAACATGGTCCACCAGGTAATGGATAGCTGCCTCCTCTCTGGATCCTGGGCAGCCGGGTGGCCGAATGTGCCCATGCCGAAACGAAATGCAGCGAGCTCCTCCATGAGCCTGATAGGATCCAAACCTATGTGTGGACCCACCCTGTGAATGTACTGAAGCCAATCGGCCTGGAACTCCCTGTCTGCGATCTGTGTCGGAGAGAGGAAGAGGGGATGCAACATGTGTGCAACGCTGTGGATACTCCTGTGGAAGTAGTTCCACCGCGTCTCCCATATGAACTTCAGCTCTGTCATCCTACAGGTGAGGGGCATGTGGTTTAGGGCATTATGAAAAAGCTTAGCATTGACAGAAAAACAAACTAGCAAGTACTGAAAAGATAAAGGTCAATTGCAACACTGTACCGCTTACCTCTCTGGCTGCAAGATGGGCAGCTGCAGGAACTGTCCAATCCGGTCCATGAGCTCATACACCAGTCCAAGTGTCGACCCCTCGCTGTCAGCCATGCGGAGCACAATGATGAGTGGTCGAAGCAGTCCTGACAATGTCTGTGCATCCCTCCAGAACTGGTCTCCCCTCACCGTGGAAGAAAAGTGCTCCCCATCCTCGGTGTGCGGAAATGTACTGGCACCCCAAAGATCACTGGCAACCATCTGTAGAAGCTGGGCCCTGCACCTGATCAAACGGTCGATGACCACCAAGTCGAATGCAAAGCGCGTGGGGGCTGGCTTACGGAGGTCCAGATGGCTGAACACCCGGAACATGGCAAGAACACGCCTCTTTCTAGTGACAAAAGTCACCAGGAAGAGGGCCTCCCGGACGATGGCTCTAACCCAGGGAAGTGCTCCAATGTCCCCCATCAGAAGGTCTATGCCGTGGGCTGCACAGGGGGTATGAACAGTATGAGGGAACTCGGCCTCTAGCAGTACACCCATCTGAATGCAGTTCGTGGCATTGTCCGTCACCACCGTGACGACATGCTGTGGGCCTATGGCTAGGATGGAAGACCTGATGACATCAAACATGAACTTTGCAGATATGACTCTCCCCCCCCTGCTGCAATGCACTGCCCTCAAAAACTGTGTGCCCATGCAGCTGGAGACCAGTATGTTGAGGATCGGCCTCCTCCTGACATCAGTCCAGCCATCGGACATGATGCTGCAACTGTAAGTGGCCCAATGCCGACGTAGAGGCTCCATCTCTCTAGACAAGGACTCAACCCTATCCCTCAGCATGTGTGTGCGAACAACCTCTGAACTAGGGACTCTCCAGCTAGGGCTGACAAACTGTGCAAGGCGGAAGGCCCTTCTGAAGGGCTCAGAGTCGGTGATGGCAAAGGGCAGGTTCAGCTCGTAAATCAGACTGGCCACGGCCTGTGTGGCCTCTCTGTCCATGTGCGGCTGATGCGCGCCGCGAATGGTCTGCTGCACGAGGGCTCTCCCTGGTGGGCGACGGGTGGTGGACCTCCAGCACGGTGCACCAACCGTGACGGGAATGGACGATGACGCGACAGGCTGGGCACTGGTGGATGCATCGGCTGTAGACGTGGAATGGGGAGAGTGGGATGCACTGGCAGGGATGGGTGCAGCAGCATAGGTGGGGTGCACTGGTGGAGGGGCAACATCTGGCATGGGGTACGAAAACTGCTGGCTGAGGAGGTCATCCGGATGGGAAGGGAAGGAAGAAGGGATCTCTTCCACATCCTCGAAGGCCCGCCCAGTACCATCCTGGGCCTGCTCGGGTGGCGGAGAGTCCATGAGAAAGTCGTAGACTGGTGGAGTGCGAGCAACAGTGGGTGGTGGTGGAACCGCAGTGGCAACTGGCGGACGCGATGGGACGGGATCCACCGGAATCTAAGCAGATGGGGGTGCGTGAGGCAGAACTGTCTGAGGGGCCAAGGGACTGGAGGAGGATGCACTCCCTCTCCTCGTGCGTGCTAGCCAAGCAGGCAGCAACTCTGGGTTAGCCACATAAGGAGCGGTGCAAAATCGGAGAATGCCCTCCGAAATGGTGTTCTCCCCTGCCACGAGCCGCGGCCCGTAGGTGTCCAGTAGTCGCTGCCTGTCGGGGACGGTCATGCTGCCACAAGGGGCAGCATTCAAGGTGGCACCATTTTTGGCGCGTGCACCGAGCAGATGGCCTTTAAGGCGAGTGAGGGATGCAGCAAACTCGACGAGACAGTATCGGCAGTGCACGATCTTCTGACCGGTCTTGTTGGCCTTGTCGGCAACCCGCTTGACAATGTCTACCTCGTCCCACAGACCGGAAAGGTCGGATTGCACCATTGCAGATGAAATGAGGGATGGATTGCTGGAAAAAAAACAGCAGGGTTCACTGTTGGAGAGACGCTGAAAATGGGCGAATGCAGGGCAAAGGAAATCAGATGCAAGGCAGGGCGTTGCGTGGGCGATGGGCGACGCAAGGAATCAAAGGCAGGCAGGAAAAACCAGTAGCGATGGCAGGGCGGAGAGGGCGCAAAAAAATTTCAGAGGAAACGCGAGGGGGGCGGGTAGGTTTAGATAAAAAAAAATTTAAAAAAATATTAAATAATAAAAATATTATTATATTGTGGTACCGCGGTACCATCATGGTACCGTGGTACCAGTATGGTCCCGCGGTACCGGGATCCGCGGTACTGGGTACCGCGGGACCTATGATATATACATATATATTATATATATATATATATATATATATATATATATATATATATCTATATCATAGTACCCCATGGTACCGCCATTATGGTACCGCCGGTACCATAATGGTGGTACCGCCATTATGGTGCCGCCCTCAAACCCGCGGTACCAGGGCGACACCATAATAATAATATTTTTTATTATTATTATTTTTTTATTTATCAAAAACCCTTTTTGCTAGGGTATTTTAGGGTAAAACATTTTGAAAAAAAAAGTGTCAGGGTTTAGAAAATAGGGGGGACTGTACAGGGGACTGTACAGAGGGACTGTACAGGGGGCACTGTGGGGGAGCAGACCTTGGGGTCAATGGGAGTGCAGCATGTGGGGGAGCAGCAAATCTGGACAGGTACACCGTCACATGGGCACTGTGGGGGAGCAGACCACGGACCCAATCGGAGTGCAGCATGTGGTGGAGCAATACATGGGGCAGGTACAGTAGCACATGGGCACTGTGGGGGAGCAGGCCATGGGGCCAATGGGAGTGCAGCACGTGGGGGAGCAACAAATGGGGACAGGTACAAGGGCACATGGAGGTATCATCAACAACTGCACACGAGGGAACAGGCTGTGGGGTTGAAAAGGCACTCATGAGGCTGTGAGAGCCTGTGACACGCAGTGCAAGACGCTGTATGGATGGATAGGTGCTACCGAACATGGTCCACCAGGTAATGGGAAGCTGCCTCCTCTCTGGATCCTGAGCAGCCGGGTGGTCGAACGTGCCCATGCCAAAACGAAATGCAGCGAGCTCCTCCATGAGCCTGATAGGATCCAAACCTATGTGTGGACCCACCCTGTGAATGTACTGAAGCCAATCGGCCTCGAGCTCCCTGTCTGCGATCTGTGTCGGAGAGAGGAAGAGGGGATGTAGCATGTGTGCAACGTTGTGGATACTCCTGTGGAAGTAGTTCCACCACGTCTCCCAGATGAACTTCAGCTCGGTCATCCTGCAGGTGAGAGGCATTTGGTTTAGGGCAATATGAAAAAACGTAACATCGACAGAAAAACAAACTAGCAAACACTGAAAAGATAAAGAACAATTACAACACTGTACCGCTTACCTCTCTGGCTGCAAGATGGGCAGTTGCAAGAACTGTCCAATCCGGTCCATGAGCTCATATACCAGTCCAAGTGTCGACCCCTCGCTGTCAGCCATGCGGAGCACAATGTATAGTGGTCGAAGCAGTCTTGACAATGTCTGTCCCTCCCTCCAGAATTGGTCTCCCCTCACCGTGGAAGAAAAGTGCTCCCCATCCTTGGTGTGCTGAAACGTACTGGCACGCCAAAGATCACTGACAACCATCTGTAGAAGCTGCGCCCTACACCTGATTAGACGGTCGATGACCGCCAAGTCGAATGCAAAGCGTGTGGGGGTTGGCTTACGGAGGTCCAGATGGCTGAACACCCGGAACATGGCAAGAACACGCTTCTTCCTGGTGACAAAAGTCACCAGGAAGAGGGCCTCACGAACGATGGCTCTAACCTAGGGAAGTGCACCTATGTCCCCCATCAGAAGGTCTATGTCGTGCGTTGCACAGGGGGTATGAACAATGTGAGGGAACTCGGCCTCTAGCAATACACCCATCTGAATGCAGTTCGTGGCATTGTCCGTCACCACCGTGACGACATGCTGTGCGCCTATGGACAGGATGGAAGACCTGATGACATCAAACATGAACTCCGCAGATATGACTCTCCCCCCTCTGCTACAATCCACGGCCCTCAAAAACTGTGTGCCCATGCAGCTGGAGACCAATATGTTGAGATCGGCCTCCTCCTAACATCAGTCCAGCCATCGGACATGATGCTGCAACCGTAAGTGGCCCAGTGGTGACGTAGAGGCTCCATCTCTCTAGACAAGGACTCGACCCTATCCCTCAGCATGTGTGTGTGGACAACCTTTGAACTAGGGACTCTCCAACTAGGGTTGACAGACTGTGCAAGGCGGAAGGCCCTTCTGAAATTTATCTATCGCCTTGTGGCAGAAATAAATGCAGAGAAAAAGATTGAGAAGGCTTCAACTCACCAAGAGTGGCTTTCAAAAATTCTCATCCTACGATCCGATCATCCCATTCTATTTTGCTGCAGCCGTGACAAAATTCCTGTTTCCTTTCAGTGTTGATGTTGGAGTTCATCCCAAAACCCTAAACCGATCTCATCATATAAGACATAGTACCGTGTAGGTCTTGTAGTTCCCTGTGGTGAATGACACTGTTTTGCTTAGTAATTAGTAAGTTGTTGAAGTTCATCCCGGGAGCGCATCGTTACATAGATCCACCAGAGAGAGAGAAAGATAGCGAGAGCACGAGAGAGAGTTTTCTGGTCAAAATTACAAATTGTTTGCTCTTTCATGCCCGATTCTGTGGCATCTCAGTTATGGGAGGCATGGGCAGTGGTTAGGTTTGTTGCAAATTTTTTTTGGTACTCTCTAATAACTAATTACGGGGGGGGGTCAGGGGGAGGAAAATTGTTTTTATTTCATTTTGGGGATGTGGGACCGTGAGAGGAGGGGCCTATATATAATTTTTTTGAAAAATGGCGGACGCGTCCAGACCCGGACGCACCCTTGAGGCGTCCGCGTCCACCATCTGCTTCCTTAGATATATATCATAAATGCACCAACGATTCTAGAATCGCGATTCAAATTATGATTCTAGAATCACTGTAAAAAAAAACAGAGATTCGCCCCGAATCGCTGTAAAAACAAATAGCGATTTGCCTAGAATCGATGTAAAAAAAAAAAAAAGGCAATAATGGTATCAGTAGAGGGAAAAAACAGACGATTACGATTACAGTAGTTTAAGTCCAATTCTAGTAGTTATAGGTACTAAACGTCTATGTATAGATTATCGTGCTTTAAATAAACTTACTATCCGTAATCAGTACACTATCCCTCATATGGATGACCTGTTTGACCAGTTAGGCCAAGCCAAGATCTTTTCTAAACTTGACCTCCATTCCGGTTATCACCAGATTCGTATGCATCCTCCTGATGAGCACAAGACAACTTTCCGTACCCACTTTGGTCTGTATGAGTTTCGTGTCCTTCCTTTTGGTGTTACCAATGGCCCGCCCACTTTTCAGATTGTCATGAATAACATCTTTCGTCCTTTGCTTGGAAAGTGTGTCATTGTTTATTTTGACGATATCCTCATTCATAGCACCACTCTCTCTCTTCATGTTCAGCACGTTCGTTCTGTTTTTGTTTTGTTAGTTACTCATCATCTGTATGCTAAACGTTCTAAATGTTCTTTTGCTATTGTACAAATCGCGTTTTTGGGCTTCTTTGTTAGTAATGGTACTGTTCGTCTCGACCCTCGTAAGGTCCGTTCTATTCTTTCATGGCCTGTGCCTGCTGATGTTCATGATGTTCGTATGTTTCTTGGTCTTGCTATCCATCTTCGTAAACCAGTTGCTCATTTTGCCACTCTTGCATCTCCTTTGCATGCTCTGTTCAAAAAGGAAACTTTGTTTGCTTGGACTTCCGCATGTCAGTCAGCTTTTGATACTTTGAAGGTTAAGCTTACCACTGCCCCTGTTTTATGTCTTCCAGATTTTTCCCAGCGTTTTGCTGTTGAGACTGACAGGATTAGGTGCTTTGTTACGTCAGCGTCAGTGTGTTATTGCATATGAATCCCGTCGTCTTCGTTCGTATGAGCAGTGCTATTCCACTCATGAAAAAGAGTTGCTTGCTATCATTTTTGCTTTAAAGAAGTGGCGTCATTATCTGTATCGTGTTCTGTTTGATGTTTTTACTGATCACAAGTCACTTCGTTATTTGTATACACAAAAGGATCTTAGTGATCGTCATTACCATTGGCTTCAGTTTTTACAGTCCTTTCATTTTGATATTCATTATAAGCCTGGTAAAAGTAACGCTGCTGCTGATGCTTTGTCTCGTTTACCTGCTCTTACTTACGGTCTTGTTACGTCTTCCCACTCTTGGTATGATGATCTTCCTCAGGCTTATGCCAGATGTCCAGACTTTCGTGATGTTATGTCGTCTGCCTCTCGTCCTTCCTCTCACCCTCACCAGGTTTATTCCATTGTTAATCATCGTTTGTTTCAGTATGGTTTGTATGTATTCCCAGCACTCTCGACATACGTCCACAGCTCCTTCTTGATGCCCATTCCTCTCCTGTTGGTGGCCATTTTGGTTTTCAGAAGTCCTTGTTCCGTTTGAAAGAACATTTTTATTGGCCTTCTGTAATAGATCCTAACACCACAGTAGGGCAAACACTAACTGATCCACCCAACCTTGCCTACTCCCTGATATAGAGTAAGCCCCTCCTAGCCCAGTGTGAGGACTGGTAGCATGCAACTGCCAAGTGTCGGCCACGTGGCACTGACGTGGCCGACTGCACGTCGGGACCCAACTGGGGGCCCTATCCTGCTGACAGGGTCCCTAGGCTGTGTTAGGCCCGCCATGGCTATGGACCGTGCTGGGGCACACTACTCACACTGTCTTGCCCTGTTGGTCATGTACGCTGGACACGACCCTGACTGTGGTATCTGACCTATCTGTGTTCTCTAGGGTTCGGCACTGGTTACGAGCTCGTAACACTCCCTCCCCCTTAAGAACCGTCTTGGTCCTCTAAGACAAAGTCTGGAAAAATCTTGCGAAGGACGCTGCCTCTTTCCCAAGTGGCATTCTCAACAGGCTGATCATTCCACTTAACCAGATATTCTCGGTATAGAGTATGACGAGTCTGCGTCTCTCTACTATCAAGAATTTCCTCTGGTTCATGTGGAGGTTGTTGAGGATCCAATGGGAGAACTAGAACACTGTCCCCTACCAGATTATCTGATCTGGTTAAGGCTTTTCGTAACTGACTTACATGAAAAACTGGAAAAACCTTACTGCTGTGTGGGAGTTCTAGTTCATAGGTGACCTCGCCTAGTCTCCTACTGATGGTAAAGGGACCACAATACCTTGGAGACAACTTAGCACACACTCCTGATTTGAGGGTTTTAGAGTCAACTGGGACTCTCAAGTAGACTTTCTCACCAGTGGAGAACTGCACATCCCGTCTGTGTGGATCTGCATAATGCCTGGCTCGATCCTGGGATTGTCTAATGCTACGCTTAGCATGTTCTATCATCTGGTTTAGGTCTTCTAAAAAGTTTCTGGCTGCTTCAACTTTTTCTTGTTTAAACCCTACAGCTGTGGGTGAGCGTGGCTGAAAACCGTACATCAGCATAAATGGGCTGTATCCCGTAGCTGAATGTTTGGTACTGTTGTAAGCAAACTCTAATATTGAGAGATACTCCTCCCAATTAGTCTGCCTCTTGCTGACGTATGCACGAAGCATATCCTCCAGCACTTGATTTACCCTTTCTGTTTGACCGTCCGTCTGTGGATGGTCAGTGGTACTCATATTAAGTTTAGTATGGAGATGATGGAATACTGCCTTCCAAAAATTTCCAGTAAACTTACTGTCCCGGTCGCTGACTATGCCGGAAGGTAGACCGTACAATTTAAATAGCCCGTCTACAAACAACCTCGCTAACTCTGTAGCTCTAACGGTTGTTTTGGTCGGAATAAAATGAGCCATTTTGGTCAGACGGTCAACTGTGACCCATATAGCGTCATTACCCTTTTGGGTTTTAGGCAGGCCTACTATAAAATCCTCTCCCATTTACCAGCTGGTATTTCTAAGGGATGCAACAACCCTCCTGCCTTTAAACGCTCTGCTTTATTTACTTGACATTTCTGGCAACTGGTTACATACTGGTGGACGTCCTTTTTCATACTGGGCCAGAAAAATTGCCTACGAAGAAGCTCATAGGTCTTCTGTATGCCTGGGTGTCCCGCGCTAGGATTGTCATGACATTCATATAGGACCTGCTGCCTATAATCCTCTGAATTGGGGACACATACTCTATCTCTATAGAGCAAGTACTCATCCTGAATGGAATACTGTTTCCATTTGAATCCTTGAGTCAACTGACCCTCAACCACTGGGGTTTGCTTGGGTAATACAGGCTCAGAATCCTCAACGTCATCTGACGACGTATACTCGGACTCATCATCATCCTCAACGGAAGCTGCCGTATTCTTGGATGAACTGGCACCAGCCCCGGGAACTGGTTCTGGAGTCTGTAACTGTCTGTTCTGGACTGAGTTCCAGATAATAGAGAAGAATGCATCATGCTGGCATTTCCCTCTCAAGGACTCGAGTAACTCATTACGAATCTGAGTAAAACTCAGCTCGTTTATCATAGGCATTCTGCTAAGGGCATCTGCTACTGTATTGAATTTTCCACGCCTATATCTGATAGACATGTCAAACTCTTGCATCAACTCTGCCCAACGAGCTTTCCGACCTCTAAGCTCAGGTTGATTGCAAAGGTATCTGAGACTCTCATGGTCTGTCAGGACCTCAAAGTTGGCACCATACAAATAATGCCTCCAAGTCTTAAGGGCATGGACTATAGAAAAGAGTTCCTTTTCATAGGCACTGTACCTAGTCTGAGCTGGCTCGAGTTTTTTACTCTCGAACGCAACTGGTCGTCCACCCTGAGTTAGCACAGCGCCTACTGCAAAGTCGCTAGCATCTGTTTCGACCACAAATGGCTGATTGGGGTCGACGACTTTTAAGACTGGTGCTGTAGCTAAGGCTGTTTTGAGAGCATCAAAGCTCTCCTGTTGTGCAGACTCCCAAATGAACTCCTTTCCCTTCCCCTTAAGAAGATTTGTCATAGGGACTGCTATCTGAGCATATTCCTTGACAAATCGTCTGTAATATCCCGCCAGACCAAGAAAGATTTGAAGTTCCAAAATATTCTAAGGTCTCAGCCAACTGAGTATGGCTTTAACCTTATTTGGGTCCATCTTAATCCCATCTGAAGAGATAATGTGACCCAAATATGCTACTTCTTCAACGAAGAATTCACACTTGGATTGTTTAGCATAAAGCTTATGCTTTCTGAGCAGTCGAAACACCTTTCTGAGGTGTTTTAGATGCTCCTTCCTCGTTTTGCTGTAGACGAGGATGTCATCTAAAAATACGACTACAAACTTACCCAAGTATGGTCTGAGGACACTGTTCATCAAGGTCATAAAGGTAGCTGGAGCATTTGTGAGCCCAAATGGCATCACCTTAAACTCATAATGACCGTGACGAGTCCTAAAAGCTGTTTTCGAGACATCTTCCGATTTTATACGGACTTGATGATATCCCGATCTAAGGTCTATTTTACTGAAAAACTTAGCCCCGTCGAGTTGATCAAACAACTCGTCTGCCCGAGGCATAGGGTATTTATTCTTAATTGTGACTTTATTGAGGGCTCTGTAATCTACGCAAAGACGCATAGACCCCTCTTTCTTTTTCACCAATAGGACTGGTGAGGCCCATGGTGAACTACTGGTCTGAATTTGGCCTTTCCCAAGATAGTCTGTTAACTGCCTAGTTATTTCTTCATCCTCTGTTCGGCTGACCCGATACGGAGGTTTAGAAACAGGTGCTGTACCTGGTACTAGGTTTATTACATGATCTACCTCTCTGCTAGGTGGTAAACCATGTGGCAAATCTTCAGGAAAAACATCTTTAAATTTAGACAATAAAGTTTCTAATTTACTGATTTTCTGCTGAATAGAACTGGAAATAGAAACTTCAGGAATAAACTGAAAGTCACATAAGAATACCTGATGGTCTTCGTCTCCGATTAGCTGACAGAGCTCTGAACTGCAGACCATAGGGCTGTTGGGAACATCATGCTCCCCATGCAACTGGATCTCTCGGCCTTTATACTGAAAGCTGAGGGTGTTCTCCTGATAGTTTCTGTGGAGGGAAGGTCCTAAACTGTAGAGCCAATCTCTCCCGAGAACAATGTCTGTTCGATCCAGGTGCATTATCTGAAAGTTTATTTGATCTTGGTACCCCTGAATACCAAGATTTAACTTACTTACCATAGTTTCCCATATTTTTTTATCTTCACCCTTAGCTAATGAAACTATGTACCTATGCTGACTAGGTACTTCTGGTAGTTTAAGCTTTTTAACCAGGGTGTGGTTGATGAAATTATGGGTTGCCCCATCATCAACCATGACTCTTACTGACTGGTTACCAACTTTCCCATGCATACGTACTAGGTCATGCGGCCCAAAGCTGAAGGGTCTCGCTAGCATTGCAGAGGTCAACTGGCAACAGTGTTCATGATCTTCATGATACACTTTGATCTCGGAAGCTGCCGAGTCACTGGGGAAACATACAGTCTGAACAAGATGAACTTGTTTTTTATCTTTCTTATCTTTTTTAGTGAAAGGCCCCTTGGGACACTGTCTGACTGTGTGTCCCTTGCCCATACACACAAAGCACAAACGTTCTTGTTTGGCTTTCTCAAAATCATCTGGTTTTAAGGGCTGTATGAGTGAAGGGCGTTTCTGAGGAGCTTCACCTTTAAATTTATCTTCTTTCTTTCTTTTTAAAAATTTCTTTTTAAATTGAAAGTCTTTCTGAGGAAGCTGCTCAGAAAGTGGTTGCTGTCTCGCTCTCTTCCTACCCACTGAATCATCATAGATTTGAGCATATCTGAGAGCTTGCTCAAGGGTAGTAGGCGAGTTTCTCTGGACCTCTACTTTATATTCATCTTTGAGGCCACGGACAAATCCCCTGATTTTTTGATAGTCATCCATATTTTTAATCTTTAAAATTGCCTCTCGATACTGCGAGATATATTGGATGAGGGACTTGTCCATTACTGTTCTTTCCCAGGCTTCCCAGGCTCTATCAAGTTCATTCTCTGGTAGAAATTCTCTTAGGAAAGCTTCTTCAAAAGCTTTCCATGACCGGGGAGTCTGCCCAGTCTCCTGGAGATTTAACCACCACTTATAGGCCATAGGCCCTAAAGAAAGACTGGCCTCAATCGCTTGCAAATGGTCAGGGGTCTGTTTAAGAGCATGAATGTTCTTCCATTTGCTGAGGAAGGTTTGTAGAATATCTGCATTTCTATCCTTCTCTTCCCCATTAAAAGTAGGAGGCTTTAAATCTTTAAAAACACTGGGGTGAGACCGTAAAGTCTCACCCGAAACTGATGGAAGTGGAGAAGGGGATAACTGAGAAGTGGAGGGAAGGCTTCCTTTCGCGGAGCTCAAAATCAAGTTTTTGAGTTCAGCGAACGAGTCGTCCACACTGGACTTGAAATTGGCTAATGCCAGCTTCAGTTCATCCACTTCTGTTACCAATTGGAGGAACTGCTCCTTGGTAACCAGTTCGTCGAGTTCTTCGGCGAACTGTTCCTGTTCTTCTACTTCCATGGGTTCCTTCCCTTTTCTGTAAGCCAAGGCTTCTGTTTCAAGTTCGTCGAAGCCTCTCTCCTGGGGTTGATCAGGTCCCTGAGGAGTGGTCATCTTCGAAACTGAAAGAGAGCTACCTTAACTTCTGAAGGAAAAAAGTCTAAAAGACTAATTTACAACTGTACAAGGGAAAGGAAAGATGACTTAGCTGTTTCTGAGGACTGTACTTCCAAAGAATGAATCAAGAAAAGCCCTTTCAGCTCTTCCTCCACTGCTTTCAGATCTGCTGTCCGGAAAAATCAGAGATCAAGGTACCAAGAAAAAGAAACAAACTTCTGATCGTCTTGGCCCCTTCCCTCGCTGTCTGAGGTGTATACTTTTTGCTCCAAAATTCCCGTTTTAGGACCCAAAACAGTTGCAAACTTGTGGTTCCTGCCAAAGACCTTCAGCGCTGGACCTGCACCCACGATTCTGTCTCAGATCCGCTCCAAATTCCAGAAAATTTCACTCCAAATTCGAAGTTTCCACCCAATTTGGCAGCGCTGGACCTGCTCCACGTTTTCTATATAAAATGTGCTCAAAAATCCACAACTGATGCATAAAAATCAAGGGTAAATCCCTGATTTTTCAGCGCTGAGCTTCTACAAGGGATTGTGCCTCAAACAACTGTAAATTCCCAGCAAATTTCAAGGATTTGAAAGCTGTTCCTACAGCGATTTTCCTCCTCAATTCTTTCCTGAGAATCTGAGAAATCTTTCCTATCTTCTGATAGCTTTCTCTACTGCTGTCCTGAACTCCCTAGGATGGAGATGGCTCTGATACCAGTGTAATAGATCCTAACACCACAGTAGGGCAAACACTAACTGATCCACCCAACCTTGCCTACTCCCTGATATAGAGTAAGCCCCTCCTAGCCCAGTGTGAGGACTGGTAGCATGCAACTGCCAAGTGTCGGCCACGTGGCACTGACGTGGCCGACTGCACGTCGGGACCCAACTGGGGGCCCTATCCTGCTGACAGGGTCCCTAGGCTGTGTTAGGCCCGCCATGGCTATGGACCGTGCTGGGGCACACTACTCACACTGTCTTGCCCTGTTGGTCATGTACGCTGGACACGACCCTGACTGTGGTATCTAACCTATCTGTGTTCTCTAGGGTTCGGCACTGGTTACGAGCTCGTAACACCTTCCATGAAGCGTGAGCTTTCCCACCTTATTCATACTTGTGATTTTTGCCTTTGTAACAAGTATTCCCGTGAAAAACCTGGCGGTCTCCTTCAAAGTTGGCCTATTCCTTCCCGCCAATGGACTGATATATCTATGGACTTCATTTTAGGTCTTCCCCGTACTTAGCGTGGTCATGACTCTTGTTTGGTGGTAGTTGATAGGTTTTCTAAACAAGCTCATTTCATACCAGTCAGACGTACTATTACAACAGAGCAATGTGGTCGTATATTTATTTCTGAGATTTTTCGCTTACATGGTCTCCCACGATCTATACTTACTGATCGGGATACCAAGTTTACATCAGGTTTTTGGACAGAGCTTATGCGTATCTTGGATGTTAGGATACTTATGGGCACTGCTTATCATTCTTCTGCGGATGGTCAGTCTGAGGTTATTACCGGGTATTGGAGGATTATTTACGACATTATGTTTAGTTCCAGCACAGGTGTTTCTCCTTTCCTGCTTGCTCATGGATACTCACCAGTTCTACCCGGTATACCTGCTCCTCCAGATGATGCACCTGTTACTATTTCATCTTATCTTTCGAGTGCTCGGGAGATTATTACTAGAGCTGCTACTCATTTACAGCATATTCAGCAGCGGTACAGGACCATTGTTGATCGTCATCGGCGCCATGTTGAGTTTGCAGAGGGAGATACTGTTTTTCTCTGGTTACGCTTTGCTCGCCATCGTTTTGTACAGGGTCTTGCTTCTATTGAGAAGCTTGCACCGCGCTATTATGGGCCTTTTCAGATTCTTGAGCGCCTCAGTCCAGTTACATATCGTCTTGAGTTACCTGCTGCTACTCGGGCTTGTGATATCTTTCATGTCAGTTTATTACGTGCTGCTATTGAGGATGATGCTCCTCGAGATTCCTCATTTCCTACAGATCCAGAGCTTTTTCCATTCCTGCCAGCTGCTATTTTACAGGTGCGCTTATTGCATAGTCGTCGCCATCGGCAGGTTCAGTTTTTGGTCCAGTGGGATGGTCGTCCTATTGAGGAGGCTACTTGGGAGCCCATTGATGTTTTTTATCATACCTCTCTCCTGGCTAATCAGGCTCGATCACTTGGAGCTACCATTGCTTCTCGGGATGCTCCGGCTTCTCTTGATGTTCCTTTCTCAGATGGGATATCTTGATGCAGTATTTTTCTCTGGCACTGGTTCTTATCTTATTTTGCCTACATTGGGGGCAATGTTCTTTATAGCCAGGGAGAGTTACGGACTACAAGATACAGACCTACTGGGCTACTCAGCATATATTTCGCAGGCCTCTTCACATTTACTGTTGGTTATGTATATTTCTAGTTATGCATTTTATATTAGTCATGTACAGGCCCCAGAGCCTTTTTATATGCTTATGACCCGCACTGGGTCCTTTTTTATGACATCGACTGGCCTTGGGCCCTTATTATATGGTTATATGTGGAGTGGGGGCCCGTAGGAGGGCGCACTATTTTCCCTCCACATTTTGCCTCCCTTTACTTTTTAATTCCTATTTTAGGGTTCATTGGTAGGGTATTTATAGGGGCATTTGTACACTCATTTTTCAGATTATTGATTGGTATTGCTTGGGCTCTTCGTGGGAGAACCTATTGTCTTGTCTATTGCTTGTAGGGCTTTAGTCTATTGCTGTCTTTTATGCTTCATTGATTCAACACCTGAGATTTTGATCATAACTCCTACATAAATGAACTGCTCTTTATAAATGCTTTAATTTGATACCCATATTGCCCACAAATATTTTTTTTCTTTTTCAGAAACGCGTTTTTGAACCGTGTTTCGAAACTCGTTTTCAAAAACTCAGTGCAACTATACTATATTAAGTCAGAACATAGCATAGATCCAGCGGTACCAGGATCCACGGATCCCGGTACCGTGGATCCACTGTGGTACCGCGGATCCATACTGATCTGCGGTACCACAATATATATTATTTTTTAATATTTAATATTTTAATTTATTTATTTTTACCCTAATCCCCCCCTCGCTTCATCTCTCTCCCTGCCCATCGCGCTGCTGTCTGCGCCCTCATCTTGCTGTCTGCGCCCTCTCTGTTGTTCGCGCACTCCTCGCCATCTACTCTATATTTGCGTTGCACAGATCGCTTCCGCCCCTGCTATTGCTACTTCGGCCATTGCTGTGGATTTTCCAGCTTTCCGCCACCTATCGCACTCACCATCATCTCTGCCTTTTTGCCCCAGTTCCCTCTATAGAAATGGTGCATTCCAACCTTGCCGATCTGTGGGGCGAGGTGGACATTGTCAGGCGGGTTCCCGACAAGTCCAACAAGTCCGGTGCAAAGATCGTGCGCTGTCGATATTGGCTGATTGAGTTCAGTGCCACCCTCACTCGCCTTAAAGGCCACCTACTCGGCGCACGCACCAAAAATGGTGGCACACTGAATGCTGCCCCTTGTACCAGCATGTCCGTTCCTGTCAGGCAGCGTTTTCTGGACACCTACGGGCCACACCTTGTGGCGGGGGAGAACACCATTTCGGAGGGTGTTCTCCGGTTTTGCACCGCGCCTTACGTGGTTGACCCCGAGTTGCTGCCTGCTTGGCTGGCACGCACGAGGAGAGGGAGTGCATCCTCGTCCAGTCCCTTTGTCTCTCACCCCCCTCAGACAGTTCCGCTAGACGCATCTCCATCTGCACCCATTTCCGACACAGATCGCAGACAGGGAGCTCGAGGCCGATTGGCTTCAGTACATTCACAGGGTGGGTCCACACATAGGTTTGGATCCTACCAGGCTCATGGAGGAGCTCGCTGCTTTTTGTTTCGGCATGGGCACGTTCGGCCACCCGACTGCTCAGGATCCAGAGAGGAGGCAACTTCCCATTACCTGGTGGACCATGTTCGGTAGCACCTATCCATCCATACAGCGTCTTGCACTGCGTGTCCTTTCTCAGGTATGCATCTCATTTCATCCTCCATTGCTGTGTTTCGTTGACGTTCCACCCGTGCACATGTGCTGAAGCATTTCATTGCACGTACCACAGGACTGCGCTGCCTCCGTGTGTGAGCGTAATTGGAGCACATGGGCACTCATTCACACGAGGAGAAGAAACCGGTTGTTAGTGAGTCAGTTGGAGCGGTTGGTGTTCTGTAGCACCAACGCACATCTCGCCAGGAGACTTCCAACCATTACGAGCGCATTGCAGGTGATAAACTATTCTCCCATAGTAGTTTGGTTGACTCCTGGTATGTTGGTTTCATTTCTTGATAAAGTTGTCTCTCTGACATGCAAATTTTAAACCTTGTAGACGAAGATATCTGATTTGGAGCGCCAGGTTGATTTGCCTACGGACAACACCCATCCCATGCTTGCAGATAACCTGGGCACACAATTGATGGTAGAGAGAGAGAGGGAGCTTGCCGAGATGAGAAAGCTCGGGCTTGAGCACAGAGAGCCTCCATTGTACGAGGCAGATGAGCCAGTGTCAGAGGATGATCAGGATGAGGATGAGCCCATTCGGGTTGTGTTCGCCAGATCAGAGCGGGATGAGGCATATGATACAGGTGTTGGGCACACGCCTAGAGCAAGGGTCACAGGTGCATCAGGTGGTAGAGGTGGGACACATGCCACAAATTATACCGGGAGACGGGCAGGGCACACGGGGGGGGGCCAGTGGCATACCTTCTTATGTTGATATGATGGAGGAGGCTCTTGATAGGGGGCAGAGTGATTTGGGCTTACCTTCCGCAGCTGCTTGGATGCGTGCATCACAGAGTCATGGGCATTTCTATGACAGCACACTAGCGGAGTCACCAGATGACTTTGATTGTACCGATTGGGAGACTATGCAGGGTCCGCATGGTGCACAGGATGAGGCACGGGATCAGGCACAGGATGATCCAGAGGATGGTGCACATGGTGAGTCCCAGAGCCCAGAGCATTTATATTCGGATGCCCAGCTAGACGACTTGATTGCAGAGTTGGATTCAGAGGCCCAGCAGATGCCGAGTGTCAGGGCGCCCCCATCCTCTCTGGCTAGCATGCCCTACACAGAGTCTCAGCTAGAGCAGCTACACGAGGTGCCTGCAGTTCCTCCAGTTCCTCAGAGGGTGTACGTGCGCCGCACAGCACCTCCAGTGCCACCGATGCCGTTGAGGCCAGCAGCCCTTCCATCGCCATCCACTGGTCTCCATGGCAGGCCACCATCTGTGCCCAGGTTTTCTCTTGCAGCGCCCACATCCACAGTGGCTCCTTCAGTGGCTCCTCCAGTGGCTCCAGTGCCCAGGTTTAGGGTCCAGGCTCCATTGGCTCCAGTGCCCAGGTTTTCTCTTGCAGCGCCCACATCCACAATGGCTCCTCCAGTGGCAGCACCCAGTATGTACCAGTACCGGCCACCGCAGCGCCCCTTTCAGTACATATCGCCGCTATACTTGCCTCCTCCAGGGACGGCCCCTCCACAGCCAGTTCCTCCGCCAGCATCAGCCCCACGGGCACACACTCCACGGGCCTATCCTCCACTATCAGCTGCACAGGGGCACCCATCTTTGGCTTCTCTATCCCAGCCGGCCTCAGCTTGGGCCCAGCCCAGCCAGCCAGGTGATCTGCATGGGGGTGATGAGGCATTGACAGCTCCCCTCGTCCGCAAGAGACCAGGAAGGCCCAAGGGTGCACCGAACAAGAAAGGTAGAGCACAGAAACAGCCAGGGAAGAGAGGACGACCTCGCAGGGTCCCGGGTGTAGGTAGAGGTGTAGTATCACAGCCAGCTGGAGCAGGTCTAGTCGGTTTGGCTTGCTTGAGGGCTGATGCGGAGGCAGATTGGGAGGATGAGGATGACGAGTCCTCCTCCTCGGATACACAGCCCATGCCAGTTCCAGATAGGCATAGATATCAGTTGCGAGAGTCAGCTCGGGGCCCTGAGTTGTCTCCGGAGCATTCGTCTGAGTTAGAGCCAGAGCATTGATTGTAGCTCTGTTATTTTATTTTTAGCAGTTTGATATCATGTTCCATGTTTGGCGGCCAGATGGTCGAACACTGTATTCAGACCATTTGCCATATTATATCAGTGTTGGACATACTCTATTCGCTGCACATTGTGTATTTGTCAATTTGTAATTGTGATGCTCTGTTTTCAATTTTATTTCGAATGGTATGTGAGTATTTCCAGTTAGTTTCAACTGCAGAGATTGATAGCAGATGCAGAACACAGAAATACAACCCCCTTTATAGCATTTCATAAACACACATATAACACCGCATTACACCAGGCATGCGTTGCACAAAAAACACATTGAACATTAATTCAACAGTGGTATCAAAATAACAGTACGTATCCCGCCACATACGGCTGGGGCTGTTCTTTACACTGTGTCAAACACTAAATGCTGCCTCATCTTATGCCGAAAACCACATAACAACAGCTAGCCACATACGGCTGGATCCTATCCACTCTAAACATTTTTACGGATCCTCCACAGACTCCTCGCCCTCGTCAGGTGCATTGTTCTGTCGCTCTCGCTCTGCCTCCCGGTTAGCCCGAGCTGCCTCCTGGTCAGCCTGAGGCGGGCAGCCCTTTCTCTGACCATGATGAGCTGCCGTCGTGTGAAGCTCATTCCGATCTGCTCATCCAAATCCAGCTCGACAGCGTGGGCAAGGGCCACAGCGGGGGCGGGGATCTGCAGCTCTGGGTGTCTCTCTCGAGTTTGTCGTAGCATCTCTGCAATGTCTGCCTCTTGCTTTCGATGCCTTTTGTGGTGCCTTCGGACATCTTCCTCGAGCTTCCTCCTGGCCTCGCCCTCAGGCCTTGGTGGTATGCGCTCTGCCATCTCACGACACCCTGTTTCTCGAACTGGCTCTCACTGGCTCTCATAGCCTCCCACAATGCCTCTCACAATGCCTCTCATAGCCTCTCTCTCACAGCCTCTCACAGCCTCTCACAGCCTCGTGAGTGCCTATTTAACCTCACAGCCTGTTCCCCCGTGTGCAGTTGTTGATGATCCCTCCATGTGCCCTTGTACTTGTCCCCATTTGTTGCTCCCCCACGTGCTGCACTCCCATTGGCCCCATGGCCTGCTCCCCCACAGTGCCCATGTGCTACTGTACCTGCCCCATGTATTGCTCCACCACATGCTGCACTCCGATTGGGTCCGTGGTCTGCTCCCCCACAGTGCCCATGTGATGGTGTACCTGTCCGGATTTGCTGCTCCCCCACATGCTGCACTCCCATTGACCCCAAGGTCTGCTCCCCCACAGTGCCCCCTGTACAGTCCCCCCTTTTTTCTAAACCCTGACACTTTTTTTTTCAAAATTTTTTACCCTAAAATACCCTAGTAAAAGGGGTTTTCAATAAATAAAAAAAATAATAATAAAAAATATTATTATTATGGTGCCGCCCTGGTACCGCGGGTCGGAGGGCGGCACCATAATGGCGGTACCACCATTATGGTACCGGCGGTACCGTGGGGTACTATGGAACATAGATACAACAAAATGCTTATTTTTATTTAACTAAAAAATGAGAAAGAACCACTATAAACTAGATTTTAATTTTTAAGCAATGATTTAAATCCTAAAATTACATACTAGCACATTACCTTAAGGCCTTTGTAAAATCCCAAAAAAAAAGACACCAAAAATAATTAAATTTGGAGCACTTTTGGGGAAACTCTAAACCTCGGAACTTAATATTGGAACGTGTTTTTGGTACGTAATATGCAGTTAAATAAAGAATCATAGTGGCATATATAGATGTATTATCTATCCATTATGATTTTTCTTAAAGTGAACCTTGTTAAAAAAATCTTCTTTTTTCCTAACTCGTCAAATGAATCAAAAAATTAAGTAAAAACTACATCCCTCACAAGGTTTCTAAAAGAAACTCCAAAATTTTAATTGAAGGTTTTAGAATGAATATTGTACAACCATAGTTCCCGTGAACCGTACGGTTCCAATGTTTCGTTCCAAGAACCGTGGTAATTAATTAATTAAATTTTTTAGGGGTTTTGGGGCGAAAAGGGCATAAAAAAAAATTAATTAATTAACTCATTACATGAACCGTACCACGGTTCATGTTCATGAACCATGGTAGGGTTCATTGTACGGTTCTTGGGACCCACAGTTCTAAGAACCGTGGGTTCTATGTGTACAACATCAAATGATATCGAGCCATTGAAAATTTTTGCACAATGAATAAGAGTGCTGAAATTTTGTATAACTATAGGTCAAAGTAATTAACATGTGATTATAATCTTCATTGGTTTAGGGGATCTCCCATCTCCCATTTGTACTGCTATCTTTAAGCTGTTAACATGATCTAACATCTTGATTCCTTCATATCTTATTAAACACTGTTAAAAATAAATTTTCAAATTTTCTGTTTTTGAAAAAATTGCTCAACTTGAACATTTTGGATTCTGCTTCAATAAATTTTAATGGATTTGAAGCTTGATTCAAATCTTTTGGTATAAATGATGCATTCCCACAAGTTATCTAAGCATAACAAGATAGATGAGATATCCTTGAGGTCAACACTTTTTTGCAATTGTTTGCTAATATAATTATATAACTTGCTTTTAGAAATTTTACTTTTTCTTTTCAAGTTCATATGAGCTCGCCAATATGCTTTGCAAGGAACTTAATTTTAGTGCGATTACAGCATGCTAAGTTACAATAATAGTAGCTTTTTAGCAAAAATTTGATATCAATGGTATCTAAATAATGTTTTGATTTATTGTTGTAGGTGTGCAGCCAAAATCCATGAATAAGTTGCAAGAGAGTGAATCGGTGTGTCTATCCGTCGATGCCTATGAAGCCTGTTTGTAGGCTTAGAAGAAGCTAATTGTTTTGAAGCTTTGATATGATGTTGCCATCATATACACAATTTAAGGCTGTTCAATGCATCTGAAACTTTGATTATGTTGTACTTAGTCCAGTAAATCTAAATATGAATTCTATGGGCTTGAATTTTTTTCAATCTTACATATATAAACCCTGATCAATTTGGACATTCCTAAATTGAGTTAGAAACAAAGTTGATCTCCTTAGAAAATGTTTCCTCCTTGGATTAAGTTTGCTTTAGCAATTTGTTTTTAGTTGATGTAGAGTTGTTTATTCAAGGATAGATGCTTTATAAATCCTTAATCGTTTGATGATGTTTTGACTCTGGAATTTCATCTTGGGGTTCTAAGAGCTATGATAATTTTTCCATGAACAAATAAGAGCAAAACTTAGTGTGGCAGTGGGTCCCACAAAGCTTGGGGCGAGGAAGATGAGAGATTCTCAACTCTTGGAAGTCTAATCCTCCTTGCCCCAAGTGGGCCCACTACCATACACTAAGTCTTATTTGTTCTTTTGGAAAAATTACCCCAGCTCTAGAACCCCCCCAAGATGAAATTCTACGACTCAAAACATTACTAATTATGAAGGATTCATAAAGCATATGTCCTAAAAAACAATTGTTCATCAAACTAAAAAAATTGCAATGAACCAAATTTAAATAAAGGTAGGATGCATTTCCATGATGGTGATGTGTGTGTGTGTGATGGTTTGTGCGTGCATGTGTGTGTGTGTGGTTATTTGTGTATGTGCGTGTGTGTGAGAGAGAGAGAGAGAGAGTGAGTGAGTGAGAGGATGTGTGTGTGTGTGTGTGTGTGTGTGTGACATGATGTGTGTGTGAGTTAAGGGTTTAGGGTGTGTGTGCTTGGGTTTAGGGCTTAGGGTGCGAGAGAGAGAGAGAGAGAGAGAGAGAGAGAGAGAGAGAGAGAGAGAGAGATATGGCCGCTTCTCCCATTTGGGATGAGGTGGAGTTGTTGCTCGACAGAAAGTGGCGTTGTCCTTTCTGTAGGAAAGAGTTGGGAGGGAACGCCTCTCGGGTCCGAGCACATTTGGGAGGATTGTGTACCCGACCCGCAGGGGGATACTACGGGATCGGCCTTTGTATATCCATCCCCCCTGCGGAGAGGGCTCGCATTCTCGACACCTATGCTGAGCCAGGCATTTAGGGTTGTGTGTGTGTGTGTGTGTGTGTGTGTGAGAGAGAGAGAGAGAGAGAGAGAGAGAGAGAGAGAGAGAGAGAAGAAAGAAAGAAGAAAGCTTTATTAATGTCTTTTCCATGCCAAAAGGCATATAATTCGAAACCTATAGTAACAAGAATGAAAATGCTAAAATGATGGTACTAATAGAGTCTGAATTCAACCTTTCACGAGAAATTTAAATTTATTGCATAAGGACATTGAGCCATTATAGTTCGCTACAATTCTAGTGTTAATATGCCAAGGTTTTGTCACAAATCTTTAGCTTCAATCAATCTTACTAGGTAGTAGGTATTCAATATTGACATCTTTTAATATCAGCTTTCATTTTTCAGCCTTTGTCCTTGGAAATGTTGTATTGGAAAGAAACTGTAAATTTTTTTGCAAGAGACTAGCAGGGAGATGATTCATGCTGTGTATGGGCTTTATGGCCTAAGATTTTGTGGGTGAACTTCTTCAATTTGAATGGCACTTCTATTATACTTTGTTCAGGTAGCATCTTGAACTTGATACATACGTATTTTTTCACAGGAGAGAAGTGTAGCTAGAGTGCCAAGTTTAGCTAGAGTGCGAAGTACGACTTCCCGGCTATTTGCTGGCACTCAGGAGAAATGTGCTGCATGCTCAAAAACTGTCTACCTTCTTGAGAAAGTAAGATTTCAGGAAGCTATCTTGCACGACTTGTATCTCAGTTTCTTGAAAGCTTGAACATGTTCTGTTATATCAGTAAATATCATGAGAAAATGGAAGCTCTTAGTTTACCATGCATCAACATCAAGCTGTTGCATGTAACTTTTTCAGTCATTATCAAGTCAAGGATGTGTTTGTGAAGACAAACAATCAATTGGCTGTTCATATGGATATTGTAAATTTTATGGTTTTTGCTGTAGAGTTTTACTTATTGAAGCTTTGAGACCTCTGCTTTTTGTAGAAATGAAAGTCAAGTTTTCAGACCGAGTCAATGTCAGCATTTTGCTCTTTGTTTTTAGTTATTTGATTTTCTGATTGATTGTAAAAAATAGTGGGACAATGTGTTTGTTTGTATGTTATTTTGTACAGGTTAGCGTTGATGGCTTGCCCTACCATAAATCTTGTTTCAAGTGCACGCATGGTGGCTGTGTAATAAGTCCTTCGAACTATGCAGCGGTAGAAGGAAGAGTTTACTGCAAACACCACTATTCGCAGCTTTTTAAGGAAAAGGGAAATTACAGCCAACTGGTGAAGGCACCATCCTTGAAAGTGGGGGCTAAGCTAGATGTGTAATTCCAGTGATCTTGTAAGTCTGTTCATTTGTCAGGTTTGAAAGGGCAGAAGCCTTTAGTTTATTTGGATTTATACCTGTCTGCTAAATAGAGTGTCTCAAGTTCATGGACATACATACTTGGTGGGCTAGGTTTGGCCCCGTCTAGTTTGGGGGGTTTTGTATGGGTGAGTAGTGGCTTTTATTTATCTGAAAATCCAAAAAGAGAAGTCCATATGAGTGCTGAGCTGTAAGATGATGCTTGGCGCAGGTTATTATCATAAATAATAAATTGATTTGTGCATCAATGTTTATACGTATGGGTTGTAATTTCATACCAAAGGATTTGTAAACTGTGATGGCTTGTGCTCGTTGGTTACCATCACTTGAAAAGTGCCTGATGGTCTGCTTTGATATGCCAACCGCCTTTTTCATTTGTAATCATCTCAGAATGATCTTGGATCTGTAAAAGGATTTTCTCAATGTTATCTCGTTGTTTTGTTTTGATGCTGCCTTTTTATCTATTTTTGCTAGCAGTTTTGTTTTGATGCTGCCTTTTTATCTATTTTTGCTAGCATTTAAGATAAACAACGAGAATTCTTAAAGCTTATCTTGACTTGGAAATGCAACCAAGAATGAACTAGCAAAAAAATCAGCTCTTTAAATGCTACCATGTTCATCTCCTTCAAAAAGTTTTTGAGGGCTTGGTTGATGTTCCTTTGCTAGAGTAACTTTGTTTCTTGTGAAGTCTTTTTTTACTGTGTGTTGTAGCTGTACAAGTTGCAATTTATACTAAGGAGCTTCTTTTGGTTATGTAAATGTTGTTGCATTAACTAGTCCCAAAATGAGACACTATGTTAGAGAAAGAGATCAAGCACCCGGATGTGAAGATGAACATAAGTTGCACCGTTTTTCACTTTATGTTGAGTACCAGTAACTTAATAACGAGTGTTTCCATATGTGACACGCTCCAATATAAAGATGACCTACAAGGGAACTTTATCACACATAAGGTGTTGTAGCATTTTTCATAAATTTTTCGATTGCATTATTTGTCTAATGCTCTCTTGTAAAGCTTATGGATTGGCATTCTAGTCATTGTTCTTTGGGTGAGTCTATAATCATTCTCTCATAGTCACTCACATGCAAACACACTAAAAGAGAGTACTTGTGTTTTTGTAATGAACAGAAAAAATGTACGGTTTGGACTTTCAATAAATGGGATGAATCACTTTGCCATACTAACAAGTATGTGATCTACTTGGCTAGTGGTAGGAGTCAGATATGATATTCTGTCTTGGCTAAGGCATCTCTTCATGCTAGCATTTCTTATTTTAAAAAATGCAAATGAATGGAATTTTTCTTTTTTGGCTGGAAATTTTTTTATTGATTTATTTTAGGATGCATCAAGTCCATCTTTTTATCTTTTCTAAAATCCATCAACCTTACTAAAGTCTATCCATATTTCTACAATCCATCGACAATGTCCATCATTTTGTATTCACCTATCAAACCCTTGATGAATCCATTTATTAAAACCATCCTTTTATTTTTCAAAATTATATGTTTTATCAAACCTATGCATCCACCAAAATTCATTCTTCAATCCATTTTTTACAATGGGTCTATCAATTCATTAAGTCAATCCATTGACAATCCATCTAAACTATCATTAATCAATCCATTTAACAAAGGCATTTATTTATTAAATAAATTCATCAATGCATTTATTGAATCCTTAATCTCTATACCTACCAAACTATTATTTACCTAACAATCTATCATAAAACTCATCAATGCATCAATTGAACTTACACACATCTCATTAGCTTCATTGATTTTCATTAGGGAAAATATGGGCTCAAAATGGGCCCTTTAAGAAATTTCACCTTAGAGAGAGGTTATGTAGAGAGAGAATGCGAATCGATAACTTTTGGTCACCGTTTTTTGAGTTTCCGGCCTTGTCCAACGTTTAACCGATATGGTTAACTTCAGACATTAGCTAGTTAAGCATGAGATGTAATAACTTCTCTGCATGCTCGTTTCAAAACTAGAGCTTTAAGAGTGTAAATCTTAGCGTGCTCATTGCAAAAACTGAAGCGGGAGTACAATGAGCACTTTTGAAATCTTTGTATGCTTGCAGTGAAACATGATGCAAGACAATTTTTCAGCACGACATAGACAACAAAAGTAAGGTACGCTAGATCTATTCAGTTTGACTTATTGTAGTTTGAAGCATTTACGTATTGAGAATGTTGTAGAAATAGTTAGAGAATTCATAATGAATAATAATAAGAGCAATCTTTGATCAATTGGCAGCTGCAGATCAGAAGCACACGATTTCATCGGAACAGCAGTTCTTACACTTCTTCATAAGAACTCTACCATCTACTTACTACAGCCTGAGGTCAATACTCATGAGGACGCCTAACATGACATTCAACGATGCTGTTAAAGCTGTAAATGATGAAGTCATCATGAGAGATCATACAGACTCTCAAGGTAGTGAAGACCAAGCATCCTTTGTTAGGAGAAAGAAGAAAGACAAGGCCCACAAGTCTAACTCTTCTTCAACTAAAAGTGAACGTAGCTCAAGGCCGCTTGCAGCATGCAATTACTGCAAAAAGAAAGCACACTTAGAGAAAGATTGTTGGTGAAATTCTAGTAACATCTGCATTCATTGTAAGAAGAAGGGACACTCAGCATTCGATTGCTGGTTCAATCCCAAAAGCAAAAGCAAAGACAAGTCCCATATTGCAGAATCTGCCCATCAAGAGGAAGAACTAGAGCAGGCTATGTCAGCAAGAGATGTGCGAAATGCACACTTAGATCTGAAGATCGTCATAGACTCAAGAGCCACATCGCACATCATGAGCAAAAGGAAAATCCTAAAGGACTACAAGACCTCCAACGAGTATAGAGGAGAAGTCCTTGGAAATAATAGCAAGTACCATGTCATGGGGACATGAACTCTAAGTATGAAGACCACTTCTGACTATAAAGATTTAGAGGGAGTCCTACATGTTCCCACACTGAAGAGTGATCTGTTGTTAGTAGTGAAGATCACTGATATGGGGCTGAATGTTACTTTCAATAGTAACGAATGTCACATAAAGGACTGTGAGACCAACCGGATCCTAGTGACAGTTGAAAGAAAGGGCAACTTGTATCGAACAAGTGTCCTAAATCTTGTTGATCAAATTCTTGTCACCTCAAATGAACAAAGCAAGAACGAGCTATGGCATAAGAGGATGTGCCATGACAACATGACCACACTCTACATAATGTCAAGAAGCAAAATGACAGAAGACATGAATGTGACTAATAGAGAGATCAGTCTATGCGAATCGTGTTTGAAGGGCAAGCAGCACCGTGAACCATTCAGATTCAAAGGAGTTCGAGCGAAGGAGGTTCTGGGGTTGATACATAGCGATCTATGTGGAACTATGAAGGTTCCGTCTATATCAGGATCGCAGTACTTGGCTACATTCATTGATGATTACACGCACATGACCTTTGTCTATTTCTTGAAGAAATGTCTGAAAAAGTGTTTACAGTTTTTAAACAGTTTAAAAGTTTAGCTGAAACACAAACAAGAAGAAAATCAAAGTTTTCTAAGATCTGGTAATGGTGGAGAATACACCAGTACAGAATTCAAGAACTATTGTCAGCATGAAGGAATTGAAAGGCAGTATACTGTGCCTTACACACCACAGCACAACAGGGTAGCAGAGAGAAAGAACCGGACCCTGATGGAGGCAACAAGGTGCATGATGGCGTAGGCAATTTTATCAAAAGACTTTTGGGCAGAAGCTATACTGACAGTCGTGTATCTACAGAATAGGAGCATGACAGCTGCTGTAAGCGATGCCACGCCTTTGTTAGATTTCTTATGCTCAGCCTTAACAAATCGTTCAAGTAATGAGCATATTGAAAACCAAAAGCCGACTATATGTTTCAGACCTTCACATTTTTACCTTTGAGATCTTTGTGCCTTAATCGTTTTTAGGCACCTTAGTCTTTTTCGCACCTTCGCGAAAAATGCCAAAATGCCTTAGAATCTATTTCAGGCCCACCTTCGCCTTTTTCCCCTGCCTTCGCTCTAGAGGCACCTTCAGGATTTACATACTTTCAGTTTAAAGGCACCTTCGGGTTTTTCGGGTTTTCTCCATAATGGCGGACCGACGTCGCCAACTTATCATCAACCCTAAAAACTACTGGACAACCAAATATTCCAAGGGCGGTTACCAACTTTGTACATATACAAAGACTGGTGTAAATAGCATTCAATGCTTGTAAGATATTTTTTAAAGACACTTGTAAATATATACTAGCTGAATCAAGCTATGTATGAGTTAATCAAAGTGTTGTCTTAACACAATTAGAGTTCTTTTGTAGCCAGTGTTATCACGCTCAGCAAGCTGAAGTTATTACTTCAAGTCATTGTTCTCATTGTTGATATTAATTAGAGTGCAATTTTTGTCTCACTACTGTAATGTTCATTTGCGCAATTCTGTATGAATCATTCTTCTTGAATATTTCTGCTGCTAATTGTTGCGTTACTGTTCCTACATGCCTACGCTCAAAGCTTCGAGATTCCGCTGTCGGTCATCCACACGTTTTACGACAGCCTTATGAGGCATGGACTGGTGAAAAACCCAATCTGTCACATGTCAGAGTGTTTGGTTGCAGAGCATAC
Source organism: Diphasiastrum complanatum (assembly GCA_029204225.1). Taxonomy (NCBI): domain Eukaryota; kingdom Viridiplantae; phylum Streptophyta; class Lycopodiopsida; order Lycopodiales; family Lycopodiaceae; genus Diphasiastrum; species Diphasiastrum complanatum. The sequence goes on along the minus strand of MU832982.1, from coordinate 22,307 downwards.
ATGCACATGTCTCAAAAGAAGAGGTCCAAGCTTGATGAAAAATCAAGACCCATGATATTTGTGGGATATGCAATCAATTCACCTGGCTACATGCTATATGATCTCGAAACCAATAAGGTGCAAGTAAGCAGAGATGTCAAATTTGATGAACAGACGTTTCAGGAAGATGCAGACCAGACTGGTTATCAGTTCTTGATCTGACTCCTTACATCTCTGACTAGGTTGAAGAGGGAGAGCAGACTTCTGTAGAGCCGCCTGATCAAGAAAATCAACAAGCAATTGAGCGACATGAGCTGCAAACCCCACATCAACCAGTACAACCTGAACAGCGGAAGAATCTTGTTGAACCAAGACGCTCTGCCAAAATTCGACAGAAAGCTATTGAGAAGGCTGCATCAAACAACTATGATGAAAATCATTGTCTGATGACAACAGAACCCGAAACTTATTCAGAAGCAATTGCAAGTTATGAATCATAAAAATGGGAGAAGGCAATGCAGGATGAAATCGATTCGATGCATAAAAAACGAAACGTGGACACTAGTGAATCTGCCAGAAGGAAGAAAAGCTGTGGACTGCAAATGGGTCTACAAAATATAGCTGAAACCAGATGGGAGCGTTGAGAGGTACAAGGCCAGATTAGTGGCCAAAGGATACTCTCAGAAATATGGAGTAGACTACCATGAGACTTTTTCCTCCATGGTAAAACAGTCTACCATTTGTCTCTTTTTTGCTTTGACTGTTAAGAATTCCTTAGTTGTAGATCATATTGATGTAAAGATTGCATTCCTTCATGGACTTCTTGATGAGGAAATCTATATGAGACAGCCTGAAGGTTTCCTTGACCCTCAGTTTCTTGATCTATGCAGCAAACTGAAGAAGTGTATCTATGGGGTGAAACAAGCCACAAGAGCTTGGCACAAAAGAATCTCTGAGTTACTAATCTCTATAGTTTTTAGAAGATTAGTTTCAGACACTGATGTATTCATTAAGACTGAGGGTAATAGCTCTCTGATCTTAGCTGTTTTTGCTGATGACACTCTAATGTTTGGTAATAACTTAGAGATGATACATGAAACTAAGCAGCAAATAGGACAAGGATTTGAAATTACAGACCTTGGAGAGGCTTGGAAATTCCTAGGAATAGAAATTACTAGAAATGAAGTGACTGGTAATATAAACTTTCTCATTAGAGTTATGCCTATAAAATTCTGGCAGATTATGCAATGCTAGAATGCAAAGGAAAAGAGACTCATATGGCATTAGGAGTAAAACTCTCATAAGAAGACTATCCAAGGACTGAGCAAGAAGAATTCGAAATTAGTAATACACCTTTTCAAAATCTGATCGGAGCTCTAATGTATTTGACTGTATGTACTCAACCAGACTTGGCCTTTCCTGTTTATGCTCTAGCACAGTTTTTTAACAATCTAGGAAGGCACCATTGGGAGCTGGCAAAGAGAATCTTACGATATCTCAAATAGACCACAGACTTTGGCATTGTCTATTCAAGGCCAGATGAATCCGTTCTGAAGGCTTACAGTGATGCCACTTGGGCAAGTTCAAAAGATGACAGTAAATCTGTCACTGGCGGATGCTTCATGATTTGTGGAGGGCCTGTAAGTTGGGTTTGCAAAAAACAAACTCTTGTCGCACAATCCTCATGCGAAGCTGAATATGTAGCAGTTTCAATGAATGCAAACAAGATCGTGTGGCTGAGACAACTGTTGAATGAGCTAGGGGAGCAACAAACAGAACCTACTGTCATGTACATGGACAATACCAGTGCAATCTCCATGACTGCTGATCCCATTTTCCATTCAAGAACTAAGCACATATCACTCATTTATCATCACATTAGAGACCTTCTGCAGAAAGAAGGAGATTCAGATTGAGTATGTGAAGACCACAGATTTGACAACAGATGTTCTAACAAAATCCCTTGCAAAACAAGTGTTCAAAAAACACAGGAAGAACATGGGAATCGGCTGAAGAAATCTTCAGTTCAAGAGGGAGTGTTGGAAAATGAACTTCACTTTCCTTCATCCTTGGATACTTCCACGCGGGACAAATCTGATCTCACAAAGATGGCTGCAAGTACCATCTGTTCAAATAGATGCAGACAACCGTAACTAATTAGCGCTTAGCGCAACTATTAGTTTCAAGGAATAAACTTAGAAGAAAACATAGATAGAATATAATCTGCCTACGAGCAGAGAATGTAAGAGACGGTGATTGAAGAGAAGCTGATACAGCTATTTTGAGTATTATAGAAAAACAGAACTAGCACGCTGATATGCGACAGATTGTAAAACTCTCCTCCAGGAAATTCGTAAAGCAATAGATCATCTCTATCAGTTTTTCTATTGTGTATGCATGAATGATAGTATTGTTTATGTATCTACTACAGTTTTGATGAATGAATCATATTGACTTCTCAGTCATAAGATAGGTACAGGGTTGCGATGTCCAAAAACTAAGTTTCAGAAACTAACTGGTTTTCGCAATTTCCGCACTTTCCACATTCTCTCTCTTCGCGATTTTCACATGTTTTCTTGTAGAATTTAAATGTGCTTAAGTGCACAAATTCATGTAGTTTCGCATTTTTCACATTTTTCGCCTTTTCAAAAAATGCGACACTTGCAAAATTAACGCGTGCTTCTGCATCCTTGCAAATACTAGCTGCAGTTGAAGCAAGAACGAGCAGTTCGCTTCAGAGAGTACCGATGAAGAATATTGATGACTTATCTACACATAGCGGCAATCAGAAAAAAAAAAAAAGATTCGGACATTTAAGTATGTTTTCTTATAATCTATTTATTTGATTTGTATTGGTCATACTAGTTTCATTTGCATTTGATAATATGCATTATCAATTTATTAAACATAATTTGAGTTCTGTATGTTTGTTGCAGATCATGTTTGGTGGAAAAGAACTATTTAACAAATCGTTCATGCATCGAATCATCTTTAAATCATGTTTTACCAAGAAAGTCAGCAAAAGCAATGATGAAAAATGCTCGGTTTGAAAAAATGAAAAATGAAATAAAAGAGACCGTTTTAAATAAGATTCAAACTTACTTGGATGCAAATGTGATACAAGGTGCATGTGATGTTTTTGGAATTGGCATAAATGCTTATTCTACTTTTTTTCAGAATAGTTAAAGAAGCCTTATCTCAAGTGATGGTGAAGAAAACTTATCTTCCTCGTCCATATCGGGTAAGATTAGCAAGAAATGATTATAATGACGGAATGTTCAAAGTACTTGGTCAACCACTCCATATAATTGAATTATACAAATCAGAATATGGTGAGCTCAATTACAACGATCGCAATAATATTTTTCTTGATATTGAAAATATTCTAAAATATATTATTCGATTCTATAACTAGACGAATATCAAGTAAATGGAAAGATCATTATAGTAATAAAAATTGGATGAATCCAAAATCATCAAAGGTCAAAAGTTGGAACAAGTGAGTGTCACTTTGATGAACAAAATTTTAGATATAGATGTTCAAACGTTTAGTGTTCAATCTAAAAATCACATATGGTGGTTGTTGGCAGCATTCCATGTACACTTTTCAATTTTCTTTTTAAGTATCGTTATTAACATTTCATACATTGCCATTTTTTATTAATATGTCATGCATTACTTGCTTCTCTACAAGTCTTGAGAGAGGACCATAAAATACTTTCATGGATATTTTCACGAACAAATTATGGCGAGATTATAAAGAGACATTTGGAGGGTGAGAAATTTACAATTGAAAACCATGGAAGTTTTCAAGTTCAATGGCACCTTGCAGGGGATTTGAAGGGGCCGAATGGATTCTATATTGGAAGGATCCATGTCAGCGTTCCCCTCACCATGAGTGATCTGCTACAAGAGTGCATAGAGTAGGACCTCGTAGAGGATGAAGCCATATATAAGTTTGAGGTTTCACTTTAGAACAACAACATCAAGATGATCAAAGACCCGACCGCCGAAATTTGTCGTGGCTTGATAAACACAAAACACCGATCACTTTGGATCTCCCATCTATGGACCTGCCTGGCTCTTCACGATGCTTTTGCTTTAATTGGTTTCATGTTTCGCCAATTCGAGCTTGCTCGATCTATATAATTGTGTCCCTATAACACAATTGCACTTTCTGCTCCAATTGTTGTTTTTGTTTTTGTATTTTCCATTCATCCATTGGGCCAATCTAGTTGGTTTTTTGCACCCAGTTCTAAAGATGTAAAAAATCTCAATAGAGCTTTAAAATGGATGCGGCTTAACGAAAAAAAGCCAACCATTGAACGCAAGCCCCTCTATAAGGCCAAAACGTCTGAGTGGAAGGGTAAGGGTGACAAACAATATATCAAAACCAAACTAATGACCTCTCTCCAAGCGCAACAAAAAATTTGGCAAGATGTCGCAGAAGAGCCCAAACCTGTGCATGATGTGCCACCATACTTCAAGGACTATGAAATGGATGGAGTGGTAGTAGCTATGCCCAAAGCAAAGAGAGAACCAACGGAAGACACCTTCCTAGGGGCCACTGTTTATGAAGGTCGTGCCAGCACCAAAGAGCTAGATCTAGCTGAAGAGGGAGAGGATAGTCGCATAGTGTTTGTAGGAGAAGACGTTCAAGGGAGACGAGCTACAAGATCTAAATGTTATTCTTTGCAAGTACGTGACTGTCTGGCATGGAATTATGCTGAGCTGAAAGGCATATCACCGGGTCTAGTGGTTCACACCATTCCTCTAGTTGATGGAGCACAACCTGTAGTGAGTAGGCCATATCGGTCTAATTTGTATTACGCCCAACTAATTCAGGAGGAATTAACGAAGCTTTTGAATGTAGGATTCATCTACAAAATGGAACACACATATTGGGCATCATCAATTGTGGTGATGCCTAAGAAAAACGGTAAATTTAGAATCTGTGTGGACTACAAGAAGTTCAATGTGGTAACCAACAAAGACCATTTTTCCCTACCCTTTACAAAAAATATCTTAGAGAGCATAGCCAGAGCTAAAGTTTCTTAAATGGGTTTGGTGGCTATAATCATGTGCAAATTGCCTTGAAGATCAGCACAAAACTGCATTCTCCATTGAGTGGAGAACATCCGCCTACAAGAAGATGCCATTTGAATTGTGCAACGCTCCTGGCACCTTCCAACAAGGATGAGCTATGATTTCAAGGATTTTCTATAAAATTTTCTTGAAAGAATCTTCTTTATTTTTAGTAGAATGAGATTTTCAGGGGACTGAAAATCCTAAGTGTTATGTCCATGTCCAGTGTATAAGGTTGTTAGTTATGCCTCGTCATTCCGCACTTGGCCGATAATGTAATTAATAATCTTATGAGGGCCTAGACCTATAATTGCACTATGGATCACTTGCATGGTGTTTGACTGCACTATGGAGCACCTGCATGGTGTTTGCATGAGGGCCCAGACCTATAATTGCACTATGGAGCACTTGCATGGTGTTTGACTGCTATTATGCAAGAATAAGAGGTCAATTGCTTTTGATAGGAATGGAGGGATCCTAGAGAGAATATTCTCTAGTCATTTGGAGAGTATATATCCTAGTGGAACTCGCCCATCTTTATGATTTCAGAAGTCGGGATCCCCTCCCCTCTTGTATTCATTCACCTTGGCTTGGGGGTGAAGTTGTTAGGGTATTTGTTGGGGTGCTCTCGAATAAAATAGGTGTGGAAGAAGAGACACTACTCCAACATAGAGAACTTTTCAAGATCTTTACCAAAACTACAACATAAGCATTAACTTAGAACAAATGGAGGAATGTCTTGTAGGTGTCAAAGACAACCATGAAGGAGCGAACAATTAGGCATCTAAGACAGCCATGCTACCTTCGAATATTAGACATTCTGGATTGAGTGAACGTCAATAGAGAAAGAAAACTATCAGAAAGCATTCGTAGTACAATACACATAAGAAGAATAGAGAATCTGAATTAAGCAGTTGTAAGTACAACGATCAGATCACAATTCTGTGCCCAAGAATGGTTCATAGTAATACTGCACTGTGTGCAGTGATCCTACTTAGCTAGTTATAGATTAGATAACTATCTCTATCCTTTGAATGACTTTCACTCTCTCTAAGATCTCTGATCCTATGGAATCAGATAATGAAGACAAAATTTAGTTCGTGCAGGAACTCTATTTTACTCTTCTCCACTTACATGCATTCATCACAAATTGACTCATCATGGTTTTTGTGAGTTGCCATTATGTATATATGTACATGAGGTAGTTATAATGACTGCGTAGGCAACGAGCGTGAAACAGTGCAATTACTAAAGTGTGTGTGATGTGGTTTGCATCTGACGGGGCAATGTGGATAGTGTGGATTTTGAACCGAAGACTTTGAGTTCGTATGAGAACGAAGAGAATGTATTCGAGTACCTTGAACTCGAAGAGTTTGTTGTCGTCGGTCCCGCTTCTACTTCAGTTGATTATTGTGCAGATGTTCAACTTCAGAGGGTAAGATTGCAAGGTTGAGAGAGAGAGAGAGAGAGAGAGAGAGAGAGAGAGAGAGAGAGAGAGAGAGAGAGAGAGAGAGAGAGAGAGAGAGAGAGAGAGAGAGAGAGAGAGAGAGAGAGAGAGAGAGAAGACTCCAGGTCTTGTTCTTCATCAGTAAATTGTACTCAGCATGCATGGCAGTATGCCAGTTGTCTGCATTCAAGCTTGACAAGGCTTCTGGTACTGAAGTGGGTTCATCATTGCTGATGAATGCTTGAGGGACAAAACGATCAGGTTCTTCTCGTGCAGATCTCCAAACAGTAGTTGGTTGTTGAGATGATGATTCTCCTTGTTGTGCGACAGGATATCTTCGATGTCCGTCAGAACAATCGTAGGTCTAGGCCTGTCGATGGTGATGGGAGTCATTGGGACAAACTCTTGCATTGGCTGTTTCTGCTTGAAGTTGAAAAAGTTATCTTCGAGGAAGACAACATCTCGACTAACTGAGCGACTTGACTCAACATCAAATATTCTATATGTCTTGTGACGTGGAGTATCCAATAAAGATACTCCTGCAACTAACATGGTCAAGTTTCTTTTTCAGATTAGAGAGAATGTGTACATAGCAAAGATAGCCAAACACTAGGAGCTGTCGTAGACTCGGTTTGTAGCCATACAAAGCTTCGAAGGGTGTCTTTGAGTCGACTGCTTTGGTACTCGAATAGTTCTATAGATAGCAAGCTGTTGAAATAGCTTCAGCCCAAAAGTCTTTGGTGAACTGAGCATTTGACATCATAGATCGTGCTGTATTTAGTAATGTTCGATTCTTCCTTTCGGCTACTCCATTTTGTTGTGGCATGTAGCTGGTGGTGAACCGATGATGAATGCCGAATGATGCCAGATAGTCAAACATTTCATTTGATAGAAACCCTCCACCACTATCCGTTTGAATGATCTTGAGTCATTGACCAGTCTGTGTTTCAGCGAACTATTTGAAGTTTTTGAAACAGTTAAAAGCCTTAGACTTGTTCTTAATGAACATGATGCAAGTGATTCTAGAATAATCATCAATAAAAGTAATAAAATATAATGCAGAACCCAGAGAGGGAATATTCATGGGGCCGCACAGATTACTATGTATTAATTCTAGAACATACTTAGCTCTAGTGGCTTATCCCTTTGGAAATCTTGATCTAGGTTGTTTGCCTAGTAAGCACATCTGACAGACATGTCGTATGTTGGTGGAGTCAGCATTAAGGTTTAAGTCCTTGACCATAGAATTATGATGCATATACAAGATTGACCTCATGTTTAGACGTCCTAGTCTTTGATGTCATAATTGGGCATTTGAGGTACTCACATTTGTGGAAAATGCATATTCGTGACCCAGAACATATAGATTACCTTCTCTATTTGCTGAGAAGATTTCTTTGTCGTGCTTGTCCATAGTGGTATACTGCTTTGAATCGAATGAGGCTTTGCAGCCCTAATTAGTAAACTTGCTGACTGACAATAAATTTTTGGTCAGTCTGGGTATGTATAGTACATTCTTGAGCAAGGTCAGCTTACCATTAGGAAGATAGAGATGTATAGATCCCTTGCCTCCAATATCTATGTCCCATGCTTCTTTTGAGTTGGAACATTTAGCTACATGAGCTATTTGTGAATCTTTAAGATTCAGAGATACAATGACAAGAGCTTTGCCATCCTTAGCTTCCCAGGTGGTCAGCATATCAGGTTCAGTCGGTCTGGCTATTGAACCATTGACATATCCCCAACATTATTTTTCTATGAGTATCATCTTCATCTTGAACTTCCACATGTGGAAGTCATCACCGTTGAACTTGTTGATCAAGCGGATTTCTGAATATGTTCCTTCCATGATGATGATCTAAGTATAGTATACAATTTATATACTAATTATTAGTTTGGAACATGGCTCTGATACCACTCTGTTGGGATGCTCTCGAATAAATCAGGTGCGAAAAAAGAGACACAACTCCAACATAGAGAACTTTTCAAGATCTTTACCAAAAGTACGACGTAAGCATTAACTTAAAACTAATGGAGGAATGTCTTGTAGATGTCAAAGACACCCATGAAGGAGCAAACAATTAGGCATCTAAGATAGCCATGCTACCTTCAAATATTAGACATTCTAGATTGAGTGAACGTCAATAGAAAAAAAAAAATTATCAAAAAGCATTCGTAGTGCAATACACATAAGAAAAATAGAAAATCTGAATTAAGCAGTTGTAAGTACAATTATTAGATCACAATCTTGTGCCCAAGAATGGTTCACAGTAATGATGCACTGTGTGTAGTGATCTTACTTAGCTAGTTACAGATTAAATAACTATCTCTATTCCCTGAATGACTTTCACTCTCTCTAAGATATCTGATCCTATGGAATCAGATAATGAAAACACAATTTAGTTCGCGCAGGAACTCTATTTTACTCTCCACTTACATGCATTCATCACAGATTGACTCATCATTGTTTTCGTGAGTTGTCGTTATGTATATATGTACATGAGACAGTTATAATGACTGCATAGGCAACGAGCGTGAAACAATGCAGTTACTAAAGTGAACTGTGACGTGGTATGCGTCTGACGCGTGGATCTTGAACCGAAGACTTTGAGTGTCGTAAAATTGCGTGTGGGCATGAGCGGTAGCGGAAGCACGAGGATTGGAGCGCGACATGTAGGAACGGAAACGCAACAGTTGTAGCAAAATTATTCAAGTTGAAGAATTCATACAGAATGCGCAAATGAACGACGCAGTAGTGAGACAAATATCGCACTTTGATAAATATCAACAGTGAGTACAATAGCTTGAAGTAATACCTTCAGCTTGTTGAGCATGATAATGCTAGCTACAGGAAAAACTCTGATTAAAAGAGAGAAATTCTATAACTCAAAATTAATTCAGATTCAAATTAACACTTACATAGCTTGAATCAGCTAATATATAGATTTACAAGTGTCGAGGAACAAAATATCTTACAAGCCTTTAATGCTATTTACACCAATCTTTGCATATGTACAAAGTTGGTAACCACCAACCGCCTTTGGGATATTTGGCTGTCTAGACCTGTTCGACCTTCTGGGTTGAACTTCGGTCCTCTGATGTGGGTTGACTCGTTGAGGTTCTGACTCATTTTCTGAGTTAGTGTGTTGAATCTCTGGACCAGAATTGACTGGTTGTTCAATCTGTGAGTCGGATTTATCAGCAGCTTTCCCTTTGTGGTCGATGAAATTGGTCTTCCACGAGAATGACATCTCTACTGGTGAATGCCTTCTCGGCATCCAAATTGTAGAGCTTGTATGCCTTGTGGTCTGGGAAATAGCCGATGAGGATCATTTTCCTGCTCTTGTCATCTAGTTTTCTTCTTAGATCCTCAGGGACCTGAACAAAAGTGATGCATCCAAACACTCGAATATGTTCGAGTGATGGTTCTGATCCTGTCCACACCTCATAAGGTGTCTTGTCATTCAGGGCTTTGGTGATGGATCGATTCTATAAATAGGCGGTTGTAGTAAAAGCTTCTACCCAGAATCTCTTTGGAAGAGAGGCATGGGCTATCATGCTCTTGGCACTTTCGATGAGTGTTCGGTTCTTTCGCTCAGCTACACCGTTGGACTGAGGTGAGTGGATGGTTGTGTATTGTTGAAGTATCTCGTTGGCCTTGCAAAACTTCTTGAATTCTATGGAGATGTACTCTCCCCCTCCATCTGTGCGTAACGCCTTGATCTTCCTCTAGGTCTGGTTTTCAACAGACGCCTTGAACTGCATGAAGAACTTGAATGCTTCAGATTTGTTCTTCAATTAGTAGGTTGTAGTCCTTCGAGAGAAGTCGTCGATGAAGGTTAGGAAATAGAGAGCTCCCCCTATGAAAGTAGTCTACATCGGGCCACAAATGTAGCTATGTAGAAGGTCAAGCAAGCCTTGGATGTATGAACTGAGGCTGAACTGAAGGGACTTCTAGCATGCTTGCTGATAATACAACTTTCGCATGGAGAAGTTGGCTTGCTGACTGAAGGCAAGTTTTGTACTAGACTCTGAGCTGACATTTGCTAAATACTGTTGTAGTTAAGGTGGCCAAGTCTGAAATGCCATAACATATCAGTTGATTTAGAAGTGGTTGTGTGAAGAGCTTGACTGTTAGAAGAATAGCAATGGCTGAGTTTGTACAGATAGCCGCTTCTTCTTTCATAGGCTAGAACCTTCTGGAATTTGTCAAGAATTGTGCAGCCTTATGTATCGAATTCGACCCTCCAACCTGAATCGGTGATTCTGCTAACTGAGAGCAGATTCTTGGTCAGATTTGGAATGTGGAGAACGTTGGATAACAACTTGACTTTACCCTTTTTGAATTCAACTATGACTGTTCTTTCACCTTCGATTAAATGCGATGAGTTGTCTCCAAGTTGCACAACTCGAGAGTGGGTGAATGATTGAACCAGTCGCAATGGTGAGTCAGTGTTGAGTTGCTCCGAAGTCTAGATACTCGATATACTATTGTTCTCCGACTTTGGTCATAAAAGCTACTTTATCTTCTTCTTCTTGTTGTCGTTGATTTGCTTGTTGTTGGAACTACTTCTTCTATTCGTTGTTGTACTTCAAAGTTTCGGCAGTCCTTGATTTCGTGGCCAGTCCTCTTACAGTAAATGCAGAAAAGTTTCTGCGATGGTTGGAATGATGAAGAGCTTGAATTCGATCATGAATCGAAATTTGGTCCAGATTGCATGTTGCTCTTCTTATCAATAGTGCCTGACTTTGTAGACCTCTTGGATCTAAACTTCTGATTTTTTGAATACAGAGCTTGAGGATCCGATCCTGAGCCCGAGGAGGATGTTGATCTTCTGACAAAAAAGTGCCTTACACTAAAGACAGAGAAGAAGGCAAAAGTGCCTTCTACTAAAGATAGTGAAGAAGGCGAAGGTGCCTTAGATTTAAAGGCATTCTGGTCACTTGGCCAGTGTGTCGCATTTTTCGCTAGTGCGAAAAAGACGGAGGAGGAGAAGGTGCCTTAAAAATGATTTCTAAGGCATTCTGGCCACTTGGCCAGTGTGTCGCATTTTTCGCTAGTGCAAAAAAGGTGAAGGAGGAGAAGGTGTCTTAGAAATGATTTCTAAGTCATTCTGGCCACTTGGCCAATGTGTCGCATTTTTCGCTAAGGAGCGAAAAAAGGACGAAGAAGGAGAAGGTGCCTTTAAATGATTTCGCATTTTTCGCTAAGGAGCGAAAAAAGGGCGAAGAAGGAGAAGGTGCCTTAAAATGATTTCTAAGGCACAAGAAATCTCAAGGGGAAAAACAATGTGAAGGCCCGAAAATATGTTGTCGGCCTTCGGTTTTTCAGGATGCTCATCACCTTCATGTAAAACACTTACATGAAACACTGAGTAAAATATTACCTAACTTAGGAGATTAAAGTTAAAGAAAAAATAATAGTTATAGTCTGAAATTATCCACAAACTCTGGCAGACAATTCAGAAAACTTCCAAGTCACATATATCCTTAGAATCCAAAATTCTAAAATATAATAATCCATTCAACTAGAATCTCTAGGAGAATCATTACGATATAAAATGATTAACTCAACTCTGAGTATCCTAGATACTTTCTCGAGTTAAATGTCCCTATTTCTAGCATCAAATTCACCTTAATAGATTTGTCTATCCCCTATGATAACTTGAGATCTAATCAAAAGAACCGTACTCATGCATCTGCAGACCATAAACTGTAGTAGAATAGCATCCACTAAATTAATTAAACTCTCCACAAGTAAAATAGCTTGCCTTGTGAGAATGTCTATGAGATCTATAGGCTCTCAATAAAACATTGGAGTAAAGAGATTCAAAACACTAATTTGAATTCTTACTCAAATAATAGATCAAGAATTAATCGTCGCACTTAAGAATCATTACAATACCTTATAATCCTCTAACAGCAATTAATTACCTATTTGTGATTCGTCAATCATAAATATTTAGATTCATATGATTCGTCAATCATAATTTTATGGAATCCAAAACCATACTTAATTATTTATAGGACACTGGAGTATATGTCCAACATAACTTAGTAAAAGTAAGAATTATTCCAAAATCTTTTTCAAAAATACTGGATTTCAAGAATATTCTCCAAACTGGATTCTTTAACAGAAGTGCAAGATATTGAAGTTCTATATGCATACCAAAATGATAATGGCAATCATCTTCAACCACAAAAATTTTAGATTACCGTCTAGAATTAAATCTAGATACCCAAAGTCCTGCTAAATATCAATTCAATTATTATTCTTGGATTCATTGTGATGTTGTATATCCAATGCACGTAATTTTTATTGATGATTCACAAATCATGCATCTTACAAACAATATAATTCAAAACCATCAGTTTCCAGTGAATTCTCATCACACTGATCGTTTTACCAATTAACTTCATCCATGAGTAATCAACTACTAAAGCCAATTGCCAATGATTCAGAAATCTCAAATGTTTATGTGCAGATCTTAATTATACTAGAATAACACCACATTTAGATTCTCATCTAAATCATTTATAAGTTAATCAGTAAAGCTTCCACAAAAAGATCCGTTAACTCTGCAAGTATCTGTCTCAACAATACTTGATCATATGCTTATGTTCACCGACTAGGTTAAGTGCACCAAATAACCTTAGTAACTAGAAATACTTAATAGATTCATACAAGATTAATCATGCACAAATGTGAATAATCTCACTATGACCCAGTACATAAACACATTCTCATCTGGCAGATTCCTCTAGAACCCATAGATGCTACTCACATATCTCACTGAGAATCTTGTAACTTAGCTACAAAAGAATTTCTATTTCTCATGAGTAAATAACATATTCAAAAAATCTATGAGATGAATAGTATTCACTCCCAGCAGTTTTCCAATCCAATTTCCTCTAATAACATAATTTCTTCCACTCAATCAACCCCTTGATGACTCTAGTACTCAAACTCAAATTAGATTTATTTAATATAGATATTCAAACTTAATTCTGATCAAACTTAATCCTATTTTAATCAAAATAAAATTAGTAACTTTTGACCTTTCACTGTACTGATAGATAATGATTAAAATTTCAAACATGTTCTAGATCCAGATTGTCCACACAATTCCTAGAGAATTTCTCTTATTTGAAACGTTCCAATTTGGTATCTTACTCTGAATCTATCCAAAATTATTTTTAGAAGAAATTTCATTTCTATACCATAGTTGGTTCTCTTCCAAAAACTATGCAACCAATAGATCCTCAAGTAGAATTTTATCCATCACTTCACCCCTCCTTTTAAAGAAATTATCAATTTCTATAAAAGTTAACTAGAAGATGACATATGAAAATATCCAAATCCATGAAAAGTCAGTAATAAGTGCATTCCACAAAAGGATTCACTCAATTACAAACCGGACTTTTCCTTCAAATATTTCCAATTCGAGTGATAGCATCTATCATTCCACTGAAATTCATTTATGCAACAAAGATATTTTAGGTTTAAGAAATTGAAACACTTTGATCTTAGAATTTATCTGAATCCCAAGCATGTTCACACAAGTAGTAATTTATATGACATAACAGTCTTTCAGAAGAATAACTTCATGCTGGAAAGAATCATATATATCAGTCTGATGTCTCATATTCGAGAAATTACTATCTGATTTTGTAAATAGTGAGATACTACATTGGGATCTAGATTAAACCTCAAAATTTTTGATTTTGTAAATAGTGAGATACCACATTGGGATCTAGATTAAACCTCAAAATCTCTCAAAATATCCCACATTTTATCAATGGTTTTTGTTTTTTCCCATATTAAAATACTCCATTGATAATCAGATCTTTACAGTCCTAGAATTTTCTTTCCAAAATTACTGATGTCCCATACCACCAGCTCTTTCTTCCAGAAAACCCTTAACCGTCTTCTCTGATATTCTAGAGATTCACTGATCATCTAGCTATCCTATAGTTCATATAGGATATTATCTCTTGTTGCCAAAAGCTGGAGAATTTATTTATTTAGATGGCTGGCATGCCTATCAGGTGGATACCACAGATCCATACCTAATCCCGTGATTGAAACAGAAGAATTAACACGGTTCAACATTACATTCTTATCATTTTAGGTTAATCATAAGCTTCGAATCCCCAATGGGAATCCAAGAGCATTAACTCTAGGGACAAGCATCTATCAATTAACAGATGCAATGTAATCCATGTATCAGATTCCACTTCTAACATCACAATTGACATCCAAAACTGTGGATAACTCAGTGGTCACAAAGATATCAGTTATGAATTCAACTAAATGAATTCAATCTAGGAGATTAATATCCAGTACCTTTGATGTCCACTCTTCTTCCCTTGTAGCGTAGGCATCCCAAAGGGAGCCGAGATCCATGACTTAGCTTCCCAGCTTTCAACTCTTGCCATCCAAACCCACTTGACATACAAGCAGCCAACTCGCCAACAACGGTCAGACTTAACCAACTTGAAGTTCGGAAACCAACATTGAGATCCAACCTGGCACCATGCCAGATCGGGGGTCCCGATGTGGGTGGTTTCCCTCCAAGCAAGTCGCCCAACATACATCAAACTTAACTAGCTCGAAGCCTCGTTACAAACGAATAACATCCATTCTAAGCAAGTCGTCTGACTTACATCAGACTTAACCAAATCAAAGCTTCATCATGAGCACTGGAAACCAACTTGACACCACGCCAGACTGGACAACCATAAACATGTAGCTTCCACCCAAGCAAGCCATCCAACTCAGCCGATAGGTTGGAGCCTGCCCATTCACGTTCATGCAAGGAACACTCAAAACCACAAGCCGCGACAAATATGAAGACAACCAATTCCTGGATCGAATGTTCCCGACGGCATATCGCTGGCTTCCCAGACCGAATGGTCCTGACGGCATACTGTTGGCGTCCCGGGATACGATCCTCATCTATGTGCCAGATCCAAAAGATTTGAAGCAACCTTACAACTGGCGCTTTTATCGAACACTGAAACCCAGAAGGTAATCAGAGTCAGTTTGAGAAAAATCCCACTTTATTGATAAATCTGAGAAGGTTACATTTCAAGTGTGTGACCGACCCTAGTCTCCGGGGCGCTGGCATGCCAAGGCGGGTGCCAGGACAACATTCCAGCAAGGAAAGCTGAGACTTGGTTGGAGCTCACCCTGAGTCACAACCCGCATTCCCTTATAGTTTTGGTGAGAATCGCCACCTCCTCTCATGCCAAGTGCTCTGCCCAAGCTGGTAAAGCACTCTAGGATTTTCTCTCTCTAGAATTTATTGATCCCTAGGCTTCCTTTAATCATGCCTAGATCGTGTGAGGTGATTGCACATCGATCTGAGCTCTCTGGACTTCGCTAGAACTGATCAAAGATTTTCAGCCATAGAAACTTGACGCCGGCTGGATTCTGTTCACAGTGGCATCGGGAGCAGCGCCGACACCAATTTCATTTCTATCCTATACCTAGGTTGAATCACTGATATACAAAATCATCTACTAGTATAAAAAATAGTACTAGTTTGACCTTAGGATTTAACCGGAAATGAAATCATTTTTTTACTTTTGATCAGTTCCTATCAATTAAATTTTTTTCAATAAAATTGGACTTTCTTTTTTTCTTTTTATTGACTGGTTCGGCATTACTCCGTCAATATTAACAAAACTATCAAAACGTCAAAATATGAAATTACAAGAATGGAAATTCTACCAATAAGATTTCAAAAGCTCTTAAACTGTATCCAAGCAAGATTTTGTTACTCGGATAAAGAGTTCTGTCACCACTCATTCCATCTGGCCATTTCATATCGTTTGACAATTTTAATTCAATTTTGACGAGTATCTTGCACAAACGTTCACTTGACCCATTTCTAACGATTAGTACCAATTAGAAATATATCAGACAAGTAACCGATTTCAAATCTTAACCAAATATGAAATTCAACAAAATGGGAGAAAATTCAATTTTAACTTTCAATCTGGAAGTACCCTACTCCAAAATTTAAAATAACATACAGTAAAAACTGCTAGCAAATTCATTGCGGTTCTTTTTGTCAATTTAAAATATCTATTACCAGGAAATAATTTAGCCTTAGTGAAACCACTATGACTAATTCTAACTAAAAACTCAGTATAATCAATTTACTAATCTAAAGTTATTCTATAGATAACGAAAAAAAATGACTGAAATTTTGATTTTTTGAAAAAAAAATCCAATTTTTGGTTCAATTTGCATAATTCAAATTTTTTTGACGAAAATACTATTAGTGTGAAAGTACTGTACTTTAGGACCATAAATGGATTTACAAAAGATCCACAAGAGTGATTGGATGCTTGCTTAACAATCTATCAAAAAACTAGACACAAAAAAGTTGATCTAGATTGGCAATTTGACAAACAACCAGCTTTAACAATCAAAAGCATTGATCAACATTGAAATCCGAGCCCACACGTGTGTACTACAGGCTGTAGTACGGCCTTCAACCTGAGAAACAAGTAGAAATTGATTTGGTTTCATTTGGATCACAAAAACTCAATGTACATAGTGAACTAGCTTGAGATTGCCAATGAGCTCCAAAAATTTTCTATCTTCTCACTATGGAGAGAGGGAATACATAGCAAATTCGACTTCCTTCTTGAGGTTAGGTGGATTTCCAGCATGTAATAAGGAAGTTAACTCACTCTCCTTGACCTAAAATGAAACCCTAGCCTAGATCCTAGAGTTATGCTTGGTAGGTAGCCAGTTGGTCAAATTTTCACCTTAAATAGGTGTAGGTCCTATAAAGTAGGGATGACCACCAAATAGACATGACCAACTCTCTTGACTTGACCTAACCTACATTAGGATGGGTTTCCCATGTGGCATCATGGCCTCACATGTATGGAATCCACTTATGTACAAAATTTACATAATACTACATAGTTTTTGATAAAGCTAGATTTGCCAATTTTTGGCAATTCTTCACAATTAGTACAAAAGGCAATCGAAATCGAAAAAAATCAAAATATTGTTCGATTTCTAATGTCAATAAACCAATGTCCAACTGGCATGCAAAGCACACTACATCAGTCACAAAATGTCATTACATATATTTCTCTGTAGACTTCAGTTTTACGAAATTTGTCAGCCAATATCACTGATTTGTGACCCAATCGTCAGAGAACATGCGTATGACCACTCAAATCGACTGTAAATCCTTCATGCATGTCAAAATCACACCGAGAAACAACATGCAATCAATCCATGCAAGCACAGTACCATAATTTAGAGAAAAGACTAGTATGTGATCAGAACAATTACCGATTTTGCAAATTTTGCTCACAAAAATGCCAAAATTTCAAACGACCATAACTTTGGCTACAGTGCACCAAATTAGGCAATGTCAAGCACAATATGGAGGGAGACCAAGTGACTGAGACACTTGCCTCATCAGTTTGCCACCTAGGCTTCACACGTGTGAGAACAGAGTAGTCATAATTCTGTAGTAGGGCACACTTCTGCAAGGCAATATGTTGTAAAAACGTGCAAACACCCATCCTAGCCCAAAAGTGATGCTACCAACAGTCTTAAATGGTCTATTAGACTTTTGGAAAGCATTCATACTGGTCCTATGAAGCAGTATAGGCTGAGAACGAAGATTTCTTGGTTTGTAGAAGTCAAAATAGCTTCAAACTTGATGGAGATGAAGCATAAGCCACCAACCATCAATTTATAGGGTTGATATCTTGCTGGGAAGGTAAGAAGGAATGCTAATCATGCTGTAAAAATTTCCAGCATAATCTTTATATGGATTGGGAGCAATCCATCCCCCAAAAACCAAAAAAAAAAGCCATTTTTTGGTCTTTTTTGACCTTCTACAAGCCCAATTCATGGAATTTTTGGCTCTAACTTCAGGGACAGCTTCAAAAGACTTTGGTTCACCTCTTTAAGATCTCTACATGGTGTTTTACTACCACCTACTATCCAGCTTTATGAAAAAGACAAGCAAAAATGATGATTTTTGGCTATTTTCTGGTTTTTTCTTCACTGTAAAGTGGAATTTCATGACATGCAACTCTTTCTCTAGCACATGCAACTCTTTCTCTAGCACATGCAACCCAATTTATAGAATTATAGCTATCTAATTGATCTGATCTTGCTGAATTTGTGTTCTTACTATCAATTTTGAGTCAAAAAGCGTGAAAAAACAAGCAATTTCGACCAAGAGATTTCTATCTCATTCCTTTGCAAAGCTATCATTTTTTCTTGCTTTCAACAATTGGTTTTATGCTTCCTTGTTGTTTTCTGATGGACCCTTCATCACTTTCTAAAGTAGCAAATTCTACTTCATATGCAGCGATGGACCACTAAATGTCTTTATCAATTTTTTGTTCAATGGCTTTAGCCTATTGGGCAGCGATGAAGACCAAAGGACAATTGCCTTTTTGTGGATTACATATATGCTTGATAAACATGTGTTTGAAACCAAATGGATGTGGCCATTGTCCAACAATGGATAGTAGGCTCATAAACGAACTTTCTTCTTGATTATTGTCTGATTGACATACCTCTTGTCCAGCGATGGCAGTAGGTTCTAATATGCCTTTTAAATGGAGAATTTCCAGTCTACATTTTGTTGTTCCAGCGATGGATAGTAGAAAGCTTTAAGTTCATCTTTCACCTCACAAAAAAATTGCTTAGAACAAGGTTTAATGGATCTAATGTTGTGTGGACAACGATCCACCACTTGATTTAATACTTAAATGATACTTCTATATGTCTTTTCAAGCACTTGGCTTATCTCATAAAGAGTCTTATCATTTGACACTAAATTATCATCTATGCTTTATGTAGAATCTTTTGTTACTATGGCCTACTACCATTTACGTTTTGGTTCAAATTCGAATCGTGCATTACTAAGTCTCTAAAAAGGTACGCCACTTATTGAAACACATTAAAGCAAGTGAGCTTGAATACTTTTCGCTATGAGATAAAGACTCCTCTTTTTGTTGTGATCTAAAGAAAAACAAACTATTTGTGGAAACAACGTGTCATCGTCTCAAGAAACCACATCTACGATCATCCAGGTATGACTTCTTTTTACGATTTTCGGGTTATATACAAACCCATGCATCATGAACACTCATAAGATGGTTGTTTCTGGTGTACTTAAATATCTACTGCTCTTTGCTATGCTTGATAACTACATAAGTAGAAAAGAGATATCTTCTAATCCTATTTACAAACCAACCTAACTATTCTTGAATAATCCATGCCCAAACCAAATCGTAGGGTTTCAATATAACGTTCTTAGATAGCATGGATATGCATAAGATATGAAGTTTTTACGTAAGGGTTAGAATGGCACGAATATGTCCTAATACCTGGTAAAAACATTGGAAATCCTTCATTGGTAATAAACCATACCTATCCGTAGCAAAGTCCTAATACCATGGTTGATAGAAGAGTTCTGTATAGCATGGATTTGCTCAGAACCAAACATAACAATATGGAACCCATCATTGCATATGCAGTACAGGTTGTATGGATTACTATGGTACAAATGTATCCTAATACCTACGTATTTGTAATAATCAACCACGGTAATACTTAACCCTTCCCGAATAAGTGCCACATTAGACTTTTGGTGAGATACGACTGGAAAACATGGATATGCTCAGAAGTATGGACAATAGTGCATGACATATCTTGTTTTACAAGGCTCACTTGGGTTAGAACAACATGGATTTGCCCTAACACTAGCACATGTGTCCACACCAGGTCTTTAGCTAACTAGAATGCAAACAGTTAAAATTGTTCATACTCTGTTTAAAAATTAATACTAATTGATATGGACCAATTGTCCACAAACTTATCAGCATGGCACTAGCCCTGACGTATGGTCTATTAGGGCTTGGCCTATTGCCAAAAACCTTTCTATTGTTTGGGAAGACAGGACTATGATTTAAAAATGCTATTATGCTATTAAGTGGTATAGTTTCTTTTGGACATGGATAACAAATGACGTTCAGCTATGACACCTGTCTTCCCCACTATACTAACTCGTGTGGTTTTGTGTTGTGGGATGGTGGCAGGTACCAACTGGACATCTTGAAAGTGGTTATTCTTTATGGTGCTTCTTTTACTACTGTATTTTACATTTCAGCTATATTTTACCTTGTTGGAATATGAATAAAGGCTTCAAAAGGTTTCAATCTTGCTTTGTCAAGAGAAACTAGGTGAAATTTTGTAACTCTCTCTGGGCAAGACCACCTGGGTCAGAGAGTATCATCTCCAGATTTTTCATCAAGTTCTGGCCTTCTCTTAGCCAATGTCTCCTTACTCCTTCTTGTCTGACCGATTTTTGCTCCCTCACTATGCTTAACACCTTCTACAAAATCAGTGCCAAGGTGTTGTTTGCTCATCATTTGTCTCTGCTTATGGGTTCTGTCATATCCGTTGAACAATATGGCTTTGTTAAGAGATGTTCCATCATGGACACGACCCTTAACATCTAGACTATGCCTCTCTTCTTCCACCCCTTCTCTCATTCTGCGTCTTGACCTAGGCAAGGCTTTTGATCACATTGGTTGGACCTATATTTTTCATTCTTGTTAGGCCACAGACATCCCTCCTACATTGTGCATGCTCGTCCGTTCTCTCTACAACTCGTCCTCTTTTGAATTGCTTTTTAATGATTGTCTCTCTTCCTCCTCCTCCCTTTCTCGTGGCATTCGACAAGGTTGTCCACTTTTCCCCTTGCTATTTGCCATAGCTATGGAACCCCTCTTTAATGCTCTTAGCCATGCCATGCTCATGTGTTCCATTGATCATGTGCACTCCCCTAAGGGATTCCTCTCCCTCTCCCATTGATCTGGATGGCGTCATCTTCTTGTCCCTTCTTTATGAGGTGCAAGTTTGTAATCTTATTTGCATCTTTAGTAACTTTTGCTATTTTTTCTCGTCTGTCATCAACAAACATAAATTTGAGCTACACATCCTGTCTTCCTGAATTGCTTTCTTGGGCATAACTGTGGTGCCACATGGTACAATCACCTACCTTTTGGGTATGTCTTTTGGCTTGCAGCTTTCTCCTGCCTAGCATTCTAAATGTTCCTAGACTCCTTCCTTCTCAAATTTGCCCATTGGGAACCACTCTACATGTCTTTTGCGGCTAAAGTCCTGGTCATCCGCCATATCCTTGCTTCCTACTCCATTTTCTTCTCCTCCATTTTTGTAACCTCTTCGGGCCGTTCTCAATATTGTTATTTGTTGGAGTTAATCTTTCTCCTACTCATCCTGAATGCCCTCCTTTTCACTTATGTAAATCACTCAAAGCAGTCTACAAAAATGAACTGTTTTTCAAACAATCTGCAGAAATGAACTATTTTTGCAACAGTTTGCAGAATTGAACTGATTGTCGCACAGTTCACATTTTTTGCATTTTTCAAAAATGCGCCACTTCAGTCTACTTCAACAAAAGAACCATTTGTCGGCTTTTTCGCACTGTTCCCAAAATGAGACACTTCAGTCTACTTCAACAAATGAACCATTTGTCGGCTTTTTCACATTTTCCCAAATGCGACAATGCGTTCTACGTCGAAGTTCAACTTCTGGAAATAACAAAGTGAGAGACCGAAGAGAGAGAATAAATGCGACAAATTGCAGATTTACACATGATTTCACGTACAGACTATCTACATCTTCACACTCCAATAATAACTGACCTAATTGATTAGTTAAACAACTTGCTCTATCTCGAGCTAGTACATCCACTATATATGTACGTGA